>CAUYRH010130587.1:0-75608 GCA_963574655.1 Perodicticus potto | reverse complement strand
GCCAGTCTGACCACATTGGAAGCACTTGTTTTTCGCTCCTCTGGTTTCCCTCTGCCCCTGAAGGTTGCTCGTTTGTCAGAGTGCCATTACTAGAGCTGTCATTCTTTTCTGTTCCTTTCTCTCTTTTTCCTCCTTTCTCTCCCGATCTCGGTTACAAAAGACCGTAGTGGCCGTTTTAAGAAGATTCTCCAGGTTATGGTCTGGGGCTATAGCCAATTTCTGGAGTGTCAATAGATATTTCATTGATTTATATTCAGAGTCCCCACTGCACAAATTATCTATTTCCAATGGGGACTTGACCTGATCTTGGCCACACCCCTCATTCCAAATTCTTCATGCACTTAGGCAAGTCAGTTATGCTTTATTCCCTCTCTCCCCAACTGACAGAAAAAGGGCTAGACTATTGTCCTTTTCAGACTGTTATGAGTGATAGGTCTGCTCATGGCTGGACAGTGGCTAGCCTTGTGCTGGCCTCATGGAGTACTGCAAAGCCGGGTAGTTAGTTCTCCTGTCTCGTTACTGTTATCACCTAAGGTGGTGCCAGGCACACACCAAAGCATTCACAAAGATTGCAGATTGAAAATCCCCTATGGTAGATTTTCTCCCTTTGGCATTATGATTATTTTTCCTCTTGAAGTAGCAGAATAAGACACCTAGTGCCATGGCGACAGCCTCTATAGAAATCTGTAGCTGAGAAGCACACCCACGGACACCAGTGGGAGGCTGGCATAGATTTGGGCCAATAGGGAGAAGGCAAGTTTAGCCTTGTCCTGGTTATAGAGAATACTTTTTCTTCCCTCTTTCAAATGGACCTTTCTGTCCCCAATTCAGGATCACCTAGTGCTCTCCTAATGCGGGTTAATTTTCCATCAGCTCCTAGAAAGAGTGTATTTCCAGCTCTCCTGGGACAGACAGAGGAGTTTAAAATGAGATAAAGCAAGCTTCGATGGAGAATCTTTGGAGCCTGCCGAGGAGTCAGGCTGCTCTGATTGCATTTCTGCCAGAGGGTGGGAATGTGTGTGTTTGGAACACGTAATCCTTTTGGATACTCTAATCCAAGATTAGAAATAGACTTGGGTTGCTACAGGAAATCCCTGTTGTTTGGCCTTTTCTTTGTTAGGCTTGCTCTGTTAGGGTGGGAATGTGTTAGCCTGGGAGTGGAGGCCCTTTAGAGAAGTTAACAGGGCCTCTGCCCCTTTAAAAAGGACCTTGAGAAGGGACAGTCAGAGAATCACACTGACAAGGGGCAGATGGCCAGTAAACGGGATGGCAGTGAGTTGAGGAGCAGGTGACCAGCTGGGCCGTCTGCTTTATCACCTCGCAATGGAGGAGACTTTGGCCAGTGTCTGCAGGTGGAAGATTCAGGGGTAGGGATGTGTACCCTGAGCCAGGGCTTTCCAAGTGGTCCAACTGGCCTTCCCGTCTGCCTGAACTGGAGCTCAGAGTTCTAATCCTGGGAGACAGAAGCACGGACTGTGAAGCTGGATAGGTCTGGGTTCAAATTTTACCTGTGTTTCCCGGAACAGTGGTGTAGTCTGTCTGAGCATCCGTATTCTGCCTATAAAAGTCGGATAGTAATTCCATCTCACAAATTCACTGTGAGACAAGTATAGATAATATGAATTGAGTATAGTGCATGGGGAAAATCAGTTGCTTAGGAAACTTTAGTCCTCTTGTTCTCTAGAGAGGACAGTAATAGCTATTTAACTAATAAGGGGATAGAGGAAAATCTTTTTGAGAACCAAGGGTCCTAGCAATTCATAAATGAAATTCCCAAATCCTGCTTTAATACCTTACTAAAACAAAGAATGCAAGTATGTTACTTGGGACTAGAATCAGCTCCCTATAACAGAAAACCCAGATAACAGTAGCTTAAAAAACGAATGGAATTTACTTTCTGTTCCTCTCATATGACAAAAATTGTGTTCCAAACAGTCAACGGCTGAAATGGTGGCTCCCCGGTCATCCCCTCCAAGAAGTCAAGGCTCCTTCTGTCTTCGTGTTCTGCTATCTAAAATGTGGCTTCCACATTCAAGGTCATCGCATGGTCATAAAATGCTACCGTAGGTCCAGCATCATGTCCACATCCCAGACACCAGGCTCTTCTTGGTGGAGTTACTGTACCTCGGGGAGATGCTTACCATTCAGCAGGACATCCACAGGAGCACAGAGCTCAGTAGGTTGTCAGCAGAGGTTATTCCCTGTCCCCTGTGGCCTCCCATTGCCCACCTACCACTTCCATATTAGTAAATCAAACAAATATCAGTTTATGGCCAACTGCAGAGGATATGTAGACTTCATGAATGAGAAAAGGTTCAGAATTGGATGCTCAGATGGATTACATGTGGGTGCCAGGTTGAGAACTTAAAATCCTAAGGATAACCACTAAAATCTAAATATTTTGCATTGTTATCTCCTACCAGCCTATGTTAGTGGCCATATTAATTACCTATTGATGTGTAACAAATTGCCCTGAAATTTAGTGGCTTCACAAAATAGCACAGATGTATTATCTCACGGTTTCTGTGGGTCAGAAATCTCAGTGTGGCTTAGGTGGGTCACGAGGCTTCAGTCAAGGCACCGAATGGGCTGAAGGCCCCTCGAGGCTTGACTGGGGGTGGATCTGCTGTCAAGCTCACCCACATGGGCAACATTCAGCTCCTCATGGAGGCTGGACGGAGGCCCCCTGAATTTCTTGCCACGCGAGCTCTCCTTAGGATAGCTCAGCAGCCTGCTTCATCAGAACAAGCTAGTGACAAAGGAAGAGAAGGATTGTGAGCAAGATGGAAGTCTTTTATAACCTACTCCTGGAAGTGGCATCCATCACTAATTTTGTCTACACATTGGAAGCTAGTCACTAGGTTCAGTCCAAACTCAGGGGAGGGGATTACTCATGAGCAGGAACCAGGGAGTGAGATCATTGGGGGGGGGGGCATTTTAGAAGCCCTGGTTAATGTCCTGCTTTATCCACCCACCTGCACTCTCAGATTCCAGACATAGCGGAACAAGCCCATGAACAAGTCCAGCTCCTTCCTACCCCAGGGCCTTTGCACATGCAGTTCTGGCTGTCTGAACTCCTTTCTTCCTAATTCTACTCATTTTCATATTTCACCCCAACCTCATTTTTTTTTTCAGAGAAGACCTTCCTAGCCACCTTTCTTCTTAGTCAGAGAAAGGAGGGGTGTCTGACACCTGACTTAGCACTTGGGTAAACTCAAAAGTTGCTTTCAGTCAGAGGCTTGGGCTCTGACTGCTCAACTTTCATTCACTGCACAGTTAACTGTGTTTGACCCTTTAGCAGTAGATGTAATCCTCAGAGAAGCTTTGGATCTAGTTCATGGATTCTTGGGGTGTCATGCTGCCCACCCCCCACCAGCCATCAAAATGGAGGAAAGAAATAGACCCTTGTTTCAGGCAAGGTCCCAGTTGCAAGTATGTGTGTATTTGGGGATGAGTTGCTTTTATCATCTGTGTTCTTTCATTTCCTTGTAGCAGATAGAATCTCCGGTCTGTATAAACTCAAATGTGGGGTAAATATGTAAATTTCTCCATTATAACTAATTGAGCTTGGTTCCTATTTTGAGCCTCCATTTGGTCTGGGTAGGTAGCAATTCAGTGTCAGTTGATCTTCCCCTCCTTTTCCCAGAGATTCATTTATGCTTGGCGTAAAAAGGTGATAGGAGGGTGGCCACCTGGCTTTCGATGCCACCTGTCCATTTATTATTCTGAATCATTGGTCACCATGGAGCCATCCCTTGTTCCTGTCTGCAGCCTGACTTAGGTCAGAAGACTCTCTACTTCTGTGACAATCTGGAGCTGACAGGAATCCTGTATTGCTTCTTATGGCTCACAGGATGCATGGGGTGTCTGAGCCCCAAGACTCCTCGACATGCTACGTGGCTACTTCTTTTGGCCCTTCCTCCATCCCCTGGCCCCCTCTTCGTTCCTGCTCTGAGATTCCACAGATTGTGCTTCTGGGGACTTGGTCTTTGTTCCCATACCAGGCCCAAAGAGCAGAGCACACAGGACTCTTTCTCAAAGACAGTGACGTTCTCATCGCTCCTCCGACTGCCTTTCCACATGAACCTGGGAACATTCTCCTGGTCTGCACACAGGCGAGGAGAGCCTTTGCTTTCCAACTCTTCCTCCAGATTTTTTTGGCTAAGGTCTGAGTTCTTTGCGGTCTCCCGAGAACATCATCTTGAAAGCTCAGGAGCCAAGGAAGACTCCTTTTCTCCTCCTTTCTGCTGTCACATGAAACAGTCTCAGTGACGTAGAGGGCGGGAAGCCAAGGCAGGGAATTAAGGAAGGAAACTGACTATCTCATCGACAATATTTGCTCCTCACATCCATTCCACGTGCATGTGCAAGGACTTGCCACGGGTCAGCCAATGTTCTGGGGGCTGAGGGTGAAAATATTGAAAGAACATAAAACCACCCTGAGATATCACTGAACCCCGGTGAAGATACACCACATCACGGATGTGGGGACATTTGTACACTGTTAGTGGGACTGCAAACTGATGCGGCCTCTTTGGAAAGAAGTATAGAGAATCCTCAAAGAACTCAAAACAGATCTTCCATTTGACCCTGAAGTCCCATCATTAGGCATCTACTCAGAAGAAAAAAAATTATTTTACCATAAGGACATTTGCACTAGACTGTTTATCGCAGCTCCATTTACAATCACCAAGATGTGGACACAGCCCAGTGCCCATCAACCCAGAATAGACTAAGAAACTGTGGTATATGCACCATGGAATATTACTCAGCCATAAAAAAGATGAGACTTTACACCTTTTGTATTAACCTGGATGGAGTTAAAATACATTCTTCTTAGTAAAGTATCAAGAGAATGAAAAAACAAGTATCCAGCGTACTCAATACTAACATGAAGCCACTAGAGAATCTAATACACACCCACACAAGAGAAAAACTCAATTCAACTCAAGTTAGGGGGAGGGGCAGAAAGGAGAGGGATTGGGGTGCTCCCACCTTATGGCCACAATATAAGGGTATATGGCACACCTCCTGAGTATAGGATATGACTGTAAGAGGGACTCTACCTAACAAATATAAACATTGTAACTTAATCATTCATACACTCATATGCATGATTAATGATTAATCTGAAATTAAAAATTAAAAAAAAAACACTAAAAGACTCAGTGCCAGTACTTAAGAATTGCAGCCTGGTACGTTTGTGGGGGTGTGTGTGTATTGAGGGGCGTGGCTCATAAACAGATCAGCCAGCACAGTGTGATGAGGTTGCCAGAGGGTGTGGGGGCCCAGAGGAGGCACCCCATGTAGGCCGACCCTCTGGGAGGCAAGGGCTAAGCTCGAAAGACGGGCCGGAGTTAGGAGCCCGTCCCAAGGTGGGAGGTGAGGAAGACGGCCGCCGGTGTGTCTGCTAGAAGGGAACCTAGGCCGTGTCTCAGGAGTCGCTGCAGATAAGCTGGAGAAGTGGGCAGGAATCAGGTAACAAAGGTCTTGGATGTCAGGCTGAGGCATTTGGATGTTATCTTCAGGAAATGTAGACTCATGGGAGGATTTTTAAGCATGCTGTGATACAGCCTGCTTTGTGCTTTAGAAAGTTCTTCCCAGGCCAGGGTGGAGGATAAGCTGGAGATAGGATGTCAGCAAGGAGACTGGCGCAGCTGCCCAGGCCAGGCAAGATGAGGCCTGTCCTCGGAAGATGGGGGTGCATACAGGGACGGACACCCCGAGACTGGAGGGCAAGGCTGTGGGACTCGGTGTCTGAGGAGATGTGGGTATGGACAGCAGAATCCAGGACCAGATTCCCAGACCTCTAATGGGCTGTTTAATAACGACTTGGCACATTGACCACCTCAAGAGAAAGAGGTTGGAGAGGAGGAGAGAGTTTAGTCTGGTTTGGTGTCAGGATGCTGGGGGAGAGGAACCCCTCATGCTGCAGCTCTCAACCTTACCAGAAGGTTCAGAAACAGGAAAGCCCACATCAGAAGTATGGGCCAGAGGAAGGCTTGGGACCCTAAAACTTTTCAGCAATTGCTGTGGAGTGTGGTCAACTAGAGAGTTTTTAGATCATGGTGGCCCAAGTAATAAAGATTTAAGACTCCTTGAAGAAGAAAGTTTGAGGACGGGTGTCAGTGGTTCAATGTCCCATCAGGGGTTTGGGTTCTTTTTTAATTTTTGTTCCACTATCCTTAGCTGCGAGCTTTTGCTCCTCTTCCTAGCAAGATGGTTGCTGTGTCCTAAATTTCAAGTTTCCATGAAATACACCAGTTTTCTCTGAAACATTACACTCTTCCTGGTTCCACCAGTATGTTAGCTTTGGCACGTGAGAAGATACTTATTTGTAATCCCAATGTGGACAAAGTGTGGTGTGTCCAGCAGTTTTTCAGTAGAACCTTAAAGCATCTGGAGGCAACAGGGATACATGGAAAGAGCACAACCCTTGGGCCATACTGGCCTGTGTCTGAATTTTGTTCTCTCTGCAAATGTAGAAGAGGTCACTTCCTCTTTATGAAATGTCTCTTTCCGTGTCTTGAAAGCAGAGAGAGTCAGGGCCTCTGAGAGTTCCAGGCGATGACTTTTTGCAGAGTGCCTGGCCCACAGTGGCTCTCTCCTTTATTATGTTGACACTTTTCTTCCCTCCATCTCACCTTATGACATAGGAGGTTATGTTTTAGAGAACAACCCCAGGAGAGGACCAAGTTCCATCCCAGAAAATAAACTGCCGATGGTAGGATATCAGGCGGGTGCCAGTGGCGTAGGGGACAGGGAGGTATTTGAGACAGCGAGAATGGAAAAAATATGGATTATTTGGCTCCATGTTTTTTAAAACTCTACCCTGGCCACACTGGGCTACCAGTGAATAAAATTCAAAACTTGGGAAGCAACAGAGTGATTTTAAAAAGTCTTAGATGCCCCCTGCCTCGTCTTTGGGCTCATGTTGTGAGAAATAGAGCCTCCCTTGCCCTCAGATGCCTCTGCTCTGCTCCTTAGCTGGGCAGGGCTGTGAGGAAGCACGAGCCTGTTCACAGGACCAGGACACGCGCAGCCCTGCTCTGCACTGAGTCAGGCTGCCTGGCGCGCAATGAGTCACTGCCGCCTGCCTTGGCCCCACGCCTACCAGAAGGCCACTATCTTGGGACATTTTTATTTTCCTTTGTGGGAAAGGATGACGACCTCTGTGCCCTGTGTCTACATCCATTCTGCTTGCCCTAGACAGAGGCAAAGATTCTCTGCAAAACCCTCCTTTTTTTTTCTTTTAAGGAAATAGGGGAGGGAGGGAATGCGAGCAGGTCTGAGGTGTGCAGAAGCATGGAGACTGCATATGTTGGAGGAGCATTTTGGGATTTGCAAGATGCTCAACTAGGCACCATCAATCACTGCCAAAAGCAGTTGTTATGCAAAAGAGCTTAATTGGCCTACAGGTTGGTTGAGTTTCAAACCCACAGATTGTACCAATGCAAAAGAAATGAAAACATTTGATGGATTCTAGATGGGGCTGTGTGTTTTACACAAACATAAAAGAACAATATCTGGGGATAGAATGGGCCTCAAATGGAAAATGGTGTATACATTATATGGATATACATATGTGCATAGTGTATACATATATACATAGTGTATTCGCTGAGAGGGAGCAGGGAGAAATGCAGACATAGGAGCTTTTGGATTATGACATAAATTAAAATACAACACTACAGAAGGCTTCAGACAGAGAATGGAGCCTAAAAGTCAACATGGGATTGAAGATGATGTGGCAATTCATTCTCAAGGGCTCCACACCTGCGTAAGATGACACGGTTGGCTGTGGAAGTCATCCCCTGAGGACACCAGTTGGGTAAAATATTCATTCATCAATTTATTTATGGGTTTCATAGAAGTTATGTTTTGAGCATGGATTTTGCAATCAGAGGCCTGGTTTTGAATTGCCACCCAAGGAACACGGGGAAGCTTGGGTGACTTACTTAACTTCCTTGGATCCAGTTTTCTCATCTACAAATGAACCCCCATTTTATGGTATGGAGGAGATGGAATGAAGTAACAGATATGCTTGGCATAGAATCAGAACATGGTCCGTATTTGTGATCATACTTTCACGTATTACTTTTTTCAGCGAACTTTAACCGAGCCCATGTTTTGTGCCAAGCCTTGTGCTAGACTCTAAGGATATAGACCAATTGGATTCATTCGTTTCATCAATATTTTCTGAGCACCTTCTCTGTGCCTGACGGGCACTGTACTAGGTTCTCAGGCTGGCAAGGGAGACAGACATTCAAATAACTAAAAATAGGTAGTATGGACAGTTCCTTGTAGAATGTCAGAGCTTTAACATGTTCTGGTCCAATCGGCTCATCACAGGGATTATCAGCCCCTTCTAAGAAAACTGAGGCTCAGAAAGGTGAAGAGACGTGCCCAGCCCCTCACAGCTAATGAGCGGCAGAGTCAACTGGGACACAACCCAGCTTAACTCCAAAGTTCATGTCTCAACGATGTATATCTACCAGCATGAATTTTAGCGTCATGATGAGGACATCAGCCAAGAAAGGGTCAAGAAAATGCACAGAAACTTGGAGGTATTCATTTTCCAGGCTTCAATTTGGAAAGTGTGCAATTTCAGGGATACTGAGGAGGAGTTTGAGCAGAGTGGGCACCTCCTGGCAGGGAGGTGTATGTGTGTGCGCCGATTACTGTGACCGTGTGCACGTATCTCCGCATCTGTGCATTTGCAGGTCTGCAGCTGGAGGGGAGGCAGGCGCATGTGTGTATGTGTGGATTTGTGTGTATCAAAGGATCTGCATGTGTGTGCTCTCCATGTATCTGTGTGTGTGTGTAAGTGTCTGTGTTGGGGGTGTGGGTATATGTGTGCGTGTGTCTAAATGTGTGCTCCCTCTGGTATGTCTTTCCATGTGTGTTTCACTGTCAACGTGTCTGTTTGTGTCTAAGTGTGTGACTTCCGTGAGGGTGTGGCCTGATGGGTCCCCTTCCCCGCCCCCCTGTGGTTTCCATGGAGCTGATCTAACCTGTCCTTCAGCATAAGGGGAACTGACACCATCAGTGGCCTTAGCCTTATCTCCCAGCCTGCCAGTCTGTCAGAGGAAATTAAATTCTCTTGGCGCAGCCTGCTTCTTCTGACGTCATTTTGGCTGCGAGCTGCACGTTCTGCTCTCCTAGGTGTTTGTCTTGTGATTGCTTGATGACTACCTGCCAATGCAGAGATTCAGAAAACACAGGTTTGGGGGTTTTCAAAGGCCCATAAGGAGTAGAACATTAGCTTTCCATCTCTGTTGTGAACTTCACAGCGCTGAAACCGCCATTCAATTCTGTTCTACCCCTTCAAAAGCTGTGTGACCTTGAGGAGAACACTTCAGCCTCTGAACCAAAGTTCCTTACTTTATGCTTGGCAGAGCAAATATAATAACAGATGAGAATGATCTCAGAAATCCATGAAGCCCTTATATCATGTGATGTCAAGGCAAGGAGGCTCTGCAGGGGACTCTGGGCTCACATGTCAGGCAAACATAGGTTGGGGCCTGGCTCCTTCCTTTCCCCAAGCAAATTAGCGCACCCCTCTGAACCTCACAGTACTCCACTGCTAAACAGGACGGTGTACATAAAGCACTAAGCCCATTGTTGGCCAAAGCAAGGGTCTCTAAAATGCAAGATGATTCGATAATACAACAGGGGAGAAGGCAATATTATCTACCCACTTTCAAAGTTTTATAGAAAATTAAAATTCTGGAAGTGCTAGGGCAAAATGGACACACAGTGTGACAGAAGTGATTTACTATCATTTGCTTTTACTATTTCAAGATGCAACTTCAGCAGCGTGTTCTTGGCATTACCACATTCTTGGCAAACGCCTTGCCTTTCTTCTAGAACTCAGGCCATTCTAGTTGCAGAGAGGAGCTGAGAACGAGGTAGCCTCCAGCCCAGTGTGGTCCAGGCCAGTTGGCTAAGGGTGGGGGCGACTTCCCCAGTAACTGGTCCCAGCCTCTCCAGCCACATCCTTTCTACAGAATCTCTTTACCTCCAGCATGACCTCCAATCATCCTCATCTTGAAGATACTGTTCCTTTTGCCTAGAATATGTTCCTTGGCCACCACTCCCCAATCCAGACCATCTGGGCTCAGCTCTAGGCCCCTCCACCCAGACTAAGGCAGATGTCCCTGTTCTGTGTCCCCAGCACACCCACTGTGCATGACATCCAGGGCATTCGAATCATCTGTCTTCTGTGCCTGGCTCCCTCCCAGACAGTGACCTCCAGGAGGTCAGGGGTAGGGCACCCACGAGTCCTTGGTGGACATTGGCAGAGTGAACACACAGAAATCATTTATCTCCTTCCATTTGCTGCTCCCACCCCCTCAGATGGCAGTACCTTCTCATACAAATATAGTCACTCCATCTGAACTGGCTCTGACAACCATGTTGCTTAATAAACGAGATTTCAGAGACATGGACCTGCTTCGTGGCTGCTGGTGTTGGTTTGGACACAGGGTTTATATCTCTACATCTTTCCCTTCCCTTCCCTCCTTTCCCTTCCTCTTCTTTCTTTCTTTCTTTCTTTCTTTCTTTCTGAGACAGAATCTCACACTGTGGTCCTTGGTAGAGTGTCATGGCGTCATACTCAGAGCAACCTCAAACTCTTGGGCTGAAGTGATCTTCTTGCCTCAGCCTCCTGAGTAGCTGAGACTACAGGGGCCACAACACTCAGCAATTTTTTTTTTTTTTTTTTAGGGACGGGGTCTCATTCTTGCTAAGGCTGGTCTTAAACTGTTGAACTTAAGCAATCCAACTGCCTTGGCCTCCCAGAGTATTAGGATTATAGGTGTGAGCTAGCACGCCTGGCCCATGTGCTAGTTTTTATTTATTTATTTACTTTTAAACAGAGTCTCACTTGGTCACTCTCCATAGAGTGCTGTAGTGTCACAGCTCACAGCAACCTCAGACTCTTGGGTTCAAGAGATTCTCTTGCCTCAGCGTCCTGAGTAGGTGGGACTACAGGCATTGGTTAGAACACCCAGCTATTTTTTTAGAGACAGGGTCTTGCTCTGGCTCAGGTTGGCCTTGAGCCCGTGAACTCAGGCAATCCACCCACCTTGGCCTCCCAGAGCTCTAGATGACAGGCAGGAGCCACCACAACTGACCCATCTGCTAGTTTTCAAGAGCAGCATCCTGCGGAACAGAGGACGGATCATTCCCTAGTGCTTGCCAAACTCCAGCCTGTGTTTCAGGCTAACATGGGTTTCTCATGATGATTGCAGCATGTATGTGGGAGATAACGTGGGTTTGGCGTGATGATTGCAGCATGTATGTGGGAAAGCATTTGGGGTTTGAACTGCTGGAGTTCCAAGCCTCAGTTTCACCACTTGCTAACCAGTCAGCCGTAGGCAAGGTATTGAGCATCTTTGTGTCTCAGCCTCCTGGTCTATAAAATGGACCAGTAGTAGTACCTACTGACCTCACCGGGTTTGTGTCGGGATTAGACGAGATCAGTTCTGGTGTAGAGAGAGTGTTCAATGAAGGTTAGTTGTTAGTGTTACTAACTAGTGTGGTGTTGCATTTGTGCCCAGTGGTTGTATCAGACCAGGGCCTCCCCTCTGGCTGCGATAGATACTGAGCATCCAACTGACATCCTGGCTCCCTCCTGGCAGAGCTGGCTTCCTGAGACTAGAGGCTGGAACTACTCTTTATGATCAGGCAGGCATCTTCAAGGAGAGAAAGATGGTCCCTTAGGACTGAAAAGGTGTGAGCCCCAGGGCGTTGATGCCTTTCTCTCACCTGACACACCCAGAGGGAAGTCTACTTGGCTCTCCACTGTCCTCATGACAAAGTCAACTTGGCCCTTTGTCCACCTCATGGTATAGTGCAGGGGTCAGTAAATGACAGGTCTTGGGCCAAATCTGGTCCTGTGCCTGTTTTGTTAAATAAAGTTTTATTGGAACACAGCTCATTTACATGTCTATGGCTGCCTTAGCAATAAAATGGCAGAGTTGAGTTGTTGTGATAGGGCTTAGCAAATAAAAACATTTTTTATTTAGCCCTTTCTAGAAAAAGGTAGCTGACCCAACCCCAGGTGTTAGACTAAAAGATTAAAGGCTGAATCCTAAACTCCGACCCCTCTTTTCAGTCTCCAGCAGCCCTGACAGTAGTTGCCCCATCTATCTCGTGTGTCTAATGCCCCATCTTTTCCTCAACTGCCACTGCTTAGCTCAGGCCTGTGCCAGCTCCTATTGACTAGCACACACCAGGGTCACCACCAACCTATAGGCTGTCTGTGGGTAAATCAGACAAGCATCCCTTCTGGGTAGAGAGAGCTTCCTGACATGTCAGGAAGAGGGCCTCACGCTGGGCAAAGACCACCTACACCAGGTCTATATAAATTCATTATACCTACCGGTTGTATTTACTGATTGCTCTGTCTCCTTGCCTCAAGTTTCTTCCTGTCCAGGTGGCCCTTCACATTACAGCTAGACTGATCCTCCTAATAGGCCGCGTCCCTCTCTCTCTCAAATGCCTCTCCACTATCCTCAGGACAAAGCCCAAGCTCCAGGATGTGGCATTCAGGGCCTGTCACATTCCGGCCTTTGCAGTATCCCAGCCTCATGTCTCACCACCTGTGTCACACCTGCCCTACAACTTGGGGCTCCTGGACCTAGACCTTCAGGTTTGTTCATACAGGACAGGTGCATCTTGCCCTTCATGAAATCTTCTGCTCTTCAACCCATCTGACAAATTCCAAGTCATCCTTCCAGTCCCAACACGAGCATTCTCCCTGTACCACCCTCCCTGATTCCCCAGGCAGGCTTGGGCACTCCTTCCATGGCTCGATTCAGTTCACAGCCCATAAATGGGTCAGAAAACCCGTGTAGTGGATCTTGACTGGTACCTTTTGAAAGATGAACTAGACGAGAAGATAGAAGAGTGTAGGCTCCTTATCAGATGCGGAGCACGAGCTCTGGGGCCAGACTGCAGGTGAATAGCAATGACCTTAGCAAATGACCCAATCATGGTGCCTTAGTTTCCTCATCTGTAAAACAATGATAATGATAGCACTTTCTTCATGGTTTGTCATGAAGATTACAAGAATAATATATATCAATATGTAAAAACATCTAATTTACATCATACACGTATGTGTACACATACAAGAGGGCTGTCTGGAAAGTATCCAGCCATTGTTAGCAGCATTCTTCACATTCCATGGCTGGCTACTTTCCCGGCAGCCCACAAAGGCAGTGCTGTAAACGTGCTGGCTGGTATGTGATCACGCCTATGTGTATGCATGCATGCATGTACATGTGTGTGAGACTGTGGTTTATGATAAGCACCATCTGAATGCGTCTAGTCTGGCTGAAAACTATTCTGACCTATATTGGAGCAATTCTTTGAGGATATTATGATTTATTAAAATGTTGCATCCCTCCCTGCTTCACTAGACAGAGAACTCACGGAGGCCAGCAAATGTGTCTTATTTGTTTCTGCATTCCGTGTACCCAGCTGCATGCTTATAGGTGTTTTTGAAATAAATGAGAAAATGCATCCTAAATCCCGAATCTGAACCATCACCATGACAGGGCCTCCTTCCTGCAATCAATCACAAGGGCTGGGACCCTCTGCTTGCCCCCCCAACCACTCCCCCTTCTCTGCTGAGAAACACTCGGCTTGCATGGGATTGGGGTGACTTTCTCAGGCTATCTGGTCTCCACAGTAAGAATGCGCGATCACATCTCACTGTCAGCGAGAGGAAGGCACGAGGGACCTTCAAGCGAGAAATGGAGCCTCCAAACTGACTCGGAGGAAAATGGAAACTCCAGCTGACCTAAGAGATTTCTATAATGAGAGAAAACCAATTTAAATGCAAATAGCCCACAGTGTCTTTGGGAAAAGGCTCCTTGCTGCAGAGAAAGGCTGGGAAAACAAACACAGCCTTCATCACGAGGCCAGTTCACCGTTGGACAGGAGGGTTGCTTTATCCACTTAGGATTAAAGTCTAAACTAGTGACAAGGAGTCACATGTATTGCTGGCAGCATTCTCTGCAGCTTCATGGTGCTGACTGAGAAATGAGTGTCCCCAAGAGGGCCGGCCATCAGCCACTAGCAGGTGTCAGGTGCTGTGCAAGGCAGAGAGAACAAAAGGTGTACCATGCACAGCTGCGGTGAGGGGCTCCCAGCATAGGGGGCAGTTAGAGCCTGAAGTCCATCTGGATTGCAATACCAGCTGTCATTTTATTGAGCATTTACTATGTGCCAAGCCTAGGACTAAACGCTTTATGTGATGGCAACTCATTAAATTCTCACAGCTCTATGAGAAGAGCCTATAATTCTCCTGTTATTTTTCAAATTTAAAGGTAAAGAAACCAGAGTTCTCGGACAGTAAGAAACTTATGGCTGGTTGCCAGGATTCCAGACAGCATGGCTTCCATGCGGTGGCTTGTGACCTCCCTGTCATGCTGGCAGAACAGCTGCTGTAGAGGAGAGCTCTGCCCAGCCCTGAGTCTTCCTGGGACACTGGGTACACGTCTGGGGGAATCCTCTCCAGAGCAGAGGTACCCAAAATCAGGATACCCTCTGACAGGGGTCTGCCACTGACTTTGGCCTGGGCGGGGAATCAAAATAATACTATTTAAGGAATCAAGACTTGTGGTTCCTCTGCCACTAACTAGCTGTGTGACGTGGGGGAGTCACTTTCCCTCTCTGGGCCTCATTTGCCCATGTAAGATGAAAAGCCTAAAATTATTTTTTTTAACCATAAAATGATATTATTCTAGGACTCCAGTTACTCTCAAGGATAGCCCTTGCCCAGTTGACACAGCCCCTCCTTCCTGCCCTGCCCCCTGTCCTCGACCCTGCTGGCCCATATCTGTTGCAATGAAGCACTTTAATTTCTTCCTTTGGTTTCATAATTCAAGGACAGCACCATCTGTCACATTAAATCCATGCGCTCCGCTTGCCTCCTTCTCAAAACAAGGGCTGGATAAAGGCTTCATCCGGTTTATTCCATGGCTGGAGTAAAAGCTGGCAAAACCAAATGGGGACAGCTTTGGCCTTGCAAACTGCATTAATCCCTTAATCTGCTGGTAGGACCCCAGAGCTCATTCTGTTGTCCCCATCACCTATCCCAGCCAAAATATGATGCTGACACTGATGATAGATGATGGCTACTGAGGCTTTTCTGAGTCAGGCATTTTCTTAAGTGTTTGTGGGTTTATTTAGCTCCTCCCCACTGGATCTCTGCAATGAGGGAACTCATAATTACAGCTCCACTCTCGAGATGCAGAAACTGAGGTCTGGGAGGCTCAAGAAATTTGCCAAAGGCCATCCATCCAGCAAACAACAGACACTGAATTTGCACTGGCCGGGGAAATACATGCCATACACAAAGATGCCAGCCCAGCAGAAGCTAGGCTTCCTGCTCTTTGAAAAGTTGAGGCCATGTTCCTTCATGAAAACTTCATGCCATGCATTTCCCCAGGTGGCACACAGTGTGACCGGAGCTGCTCTCCACGCAGGGGAGCGCACCCAGAGCAAGGCCCACCTCGTCCCACTTTCATGGGTCTGGTCTTCTCATCCAAGAGCCAGGTGCCGAGTAAGCAACGGAACAAACAGACATGGTCATTTTAGGTGTCGACAAAATGCCAGGAGGAAAATGCAACTCAGGGTTTGAGAGAAAGAAACAGGTTCTGGTCAGGGAAGAGCTCCTGAGTGGAGGATCCTTGAGGTGAGGGGGGATTTGGCACTGGCATATCTAGGCTTTCCTAACATGGGCACTGTGGGCATCTCAGGTCCAACAGCTTCACTTGGGGGCTGTCCTGTGAACCCTTGGCTGCTGCCCATGAGATGCCAATACCACTTTCTTCTCCAGTGTGACAACCAAAAAAAATGTGTCCAAAAACACAGCTGAGCGGTCCCCTGGAAGCCCAATCTCCCCTGGAGAGAGAACTTCTGAGTCATGAGACCCGCGAAGCAGGCAACATGGTAGGAGAGAATGGGAAGACGGGCTGGGACATCACTCAGAGTATTGGAGAAGCAGGAAGGAGACTGGTTTAGCTGGAGGGCAGAGGGCCAGGGGAGGACGGTGGGATCATCGTGGCCATGGACGTAGCAAAATCCTCCAGGAAGTGCTCAGTGACATTCACCAACTTTCTGCTCTGTGCCAGGCATTGTACTAGCTGTGCCCAAGGACACGGGACATGCGTCTAGATGATACCAGTCAGGGTGGTTGGGTAGGACGCACAACTGTCAGCTGGGGCTATCCATGGTAATGGGATATTCGGGATATTCCAAGGGCAGTGGCCATGGCCTGGAGGAGACCCTGGAGAATGTTTGGGCCATTTCTTGAAGAGGAGGGAGCTAGCAGCTGAGGCTTTCACCCTCCACTTTCCAGTAGCCACCACCCACCCTGCTGCCCTCGGTTTGGGTAGAATTTCTAATCATGGTGCCCCTGTCCCAGCCAAGGGGCTGGCATAAAACCCAAGCTTGGCCATCAGTCACTTTCTTCCTGGAATTATAATACTAGGCAGAGAAACCCAAGGGCACTCAATGGCTAGAGTCAATTTTTCTAATGGAAACAGAACAAAGCATGTTCTTTTTTTTCCTGGCGTTATTTTTTGACTATCTCAACTCCCGAAGAAGCAGTTGCTTCTTTCTCTTCCAAGACCTATTTTTCAGCTTTTCCTTCTAATGCCCTTTCAACATACATCTATTTAATTCACCAGAGTGGGTTTCTGATGCTTGAAACCCTAATTAAAATAGAAACAGTGCCATGTGAAAAGGGACGAGAGTGTAGGTTTCTGATTCATTGCACTCTCCACTTTGTACTCACTAAGCTACGTGTCCTTCTCTCTTCTACTTACAAACAGCGTGCTTCTCCAAGGCTGGGACTGCGTCTTTTCCTCTTCATATCCACAGTGCCCAGCTCAGGGTTGACTTCTCCTTTGCGCTTCCCATGGTTTATAATTACACGTTTCTTTGTGGGATAATTTGTGTGATGCTATCCCTTCCCTCGATGTTGGAAGTCTCATGAAAATAGGAAGCATGGAGCCTAACCTCAAGTGTCTAGATTTGCCTTGAACTTGGGTGGAGTGAGGGGTCCCAAAGACACAGATTTCTAGTGCTAAAATCACAAAGTCCAGTGCAAATCAGGACAGTGGTGTCATAGCCAGTGTCTGGCATGTAGGACGCCTTTGAGCACCTTTTGTCCTGGGCACTGGAGACGTGTATGTTGAGATGAATGAAGGTGAACTGTGGAGGCAACACAAGGCATATTCTTTCACACAGAAAACACATCTTTACTATGTGCCAGGTAATCAGCTTGTCAGAAGCAGAGGATTCAAGGAAGGAAATCCAGCAGCCAGAACTGTCAGAGGACTAGAGGTCGGAATCACACTGCACGGCGTCCTGAGTGTCCAAGAAAGCTGGATGCAGCCCACAGGTGAGGCTGATCCCCTGTGATTCAGGAGCAGGGAAGGAACACGAAAACAGGAATCATTTAGGAGCCATGAATTGGCGACTCCTCCCAGGCTCTCTGATAAAGGAAACATCTGTAGGCGAAATCTGCAGGGGCTGCTAAAGCAAGGGACAGAACCCAAAGTCAGCAAGCTCTTGGTCTGTTTCTATCTAAATTCTACATGGGTAGAGAGAAGGGTTTAGCAACTTCCTTTTACATCTCAAGTACGGCCATCTGCTCAGTTCAACAAGCATAAAATCCACCTCCAGGAAACGTGAATTTATTTGTGGGTATGTGATGAATCCCACATCTCTATTCTTCATGGAGATCCAGGGGCCATTCCACGCGGCCATCCTCTTCATGGAGTTCAACCCTGCTCTATTAGGAAGTGACAAAACATTTATGTGCAGCTGCTGTAAACAATGTTGATATCCCTCTAAGTTATTACAGTGAAACCTAACTTCCAAGGCGATGTTATCAGGAGCTGATTAGGTCATGAGGGTGGAGCCCTGTTAATGGGATTAGTACCATTATAAAAGAGGCCCCAGAGAGCTTCCTCACCTCTTCTGCTATGTGGGGACACAGCAAAAAAAGCCGTCTGTGAACCAGAATGAAGACCCTCAGCAGATAGTGAATCTGCCAATTCCCTTGATCTTCAATTCCAGCCTCCAAAACTGTAGCAATACACGGTGTCCATAAAATTCGTGTGCGATTTAAAAGCTACTTTTTTAAATTGCACTGCACATGAACTTTATGGACACCATGTATATCTCTGTTGCTTATAAGCCACCCAGTTTATGGTATTGTTATAGCAGCCCAAATGGATTTTTGGATGGTGCTACGCAGAATTTCAGGGCCTGGAAATCCTCAGAGAAGAACATTTCTTTAATTCAGCTTCCTCATTTCAAAGAAGGGAAAGAAGCTGCCTACAAAGCTATAAAGAGTAAGAAGCAGAGGACTGGCTGTTCTGTCTTTAGCGTCTCAATAAAGAACTGAATTGTGTGAAAGGGGGTTCCTTGCCTCTGGCAGACAGGAGAAGGTTCTAGAAAGTGAAAAGACGAGGAACTAAAAACATTGAATCATGTCATAAGAAATGTTTTTTTTTTTTCCTGTTAAAATTCTCTTTCTTACCAAGAAGAAAACCTTACTTTGGTGCCAATAGGTCTTCAACACCTCTCTAAAACTTTAACACCTCCCTGAATCACCCTTTTAAATTGGAAGCAAACAAACCCCAAACTAAAATCTTCCATGGGCAATGATATTCCTCCAGAATTTGATATTATTTTATTTTCATGGTATTTCTTTTTATGGGTAGCTTCTGTTTGTGGCAGGTGGTATTGGCTTTCCATTTATGGGAGCAAATTATCCTTTTGAAGAAATGTATTTTAAGTTCTCAATGAGAGACAAGTCAAAGAAAAATAATGAGGGAAAGATTAGACCATATGGCCAGCAACTACAGCAAAATTATTGGTGGTCTTCAAACAATTGAAGTTTGAAAACAGGGATGAAGGTCAGAGGGACAAGTGACCCCAAGGGCTGCTCACCAGATCAGGCTCCACTCATGTCATTAAGCAAATGTCAAGGCTGAAATTTACAAGGTGGCTCCTTAAATGAATTAGAGACAGAGATGCTAGAAAATGCCAGGAAATTCTTCACTTGACCTCGAAAGGACAGGATCTCCTGAGACAAGGGAGTGCAAATCTATTGTTTGACTTGGCAAAGGACCCTCCTGGTGGGTTGGGGTGTCACCTCTTTGAAACATGATAGTTTCTGTGAACAGCGCTGAGACAGTGGCAACGGCGGTTAAGGAGACAGAATGGAACCAGAAGCAGCTACTGCAATGGCAACTTCGCTGTGACCTGCACACACTGCTGAAAGCCTCTACGTCACCCTTTCAGCAGCCCACAATGCTACTGCTGGTAACTTCTGACATTTGTGGAGCACGTACTGTATGCCAGCACCCTTCAAAGTACTCATTCAATTCCTTTAGTCCTGACAATAACCCAAGGAGGTAAGTATTACTAATCCCATTTTACAGATTAGAAAACTGAGGTAGGTCATAACCTTGTAGCAGGCGGTTAAGGCAGACTCAAGCCCAGACATTCTGGTTTAGGCACCTGCACCTGACCATTACACTTCATAGAGGTGAGTAAGAACAGATTTTGTCTCTATTTTACAGGGGAGGACACACAGCTACAAAATTATAAAGTCAGCAAAACTACTTCCCCAGAGCAACATTTTCCCCAAAGCATTAATTCAACAAATATTTATTGAGTATCTCCAAAAGGGGAAGACCCTTCTTGTTGCACCAGTCATCTGCAGCCGGGGGCCACAGGTCCATTTCTGCCCTCCCCCAAGCAGAGAAATAATCCTACAGATTTCTTGTTAGGGCCTTGGGGTCTCTGAGTAAATCTAATGCAGACTCAGCCATTGCTCGATTGTGTGATGGAATTGGGAAGCTTAGATTTTGGTCCTAGTTTTGTGATTTTCTGCCTTGGTCTCATTGCACCTGCCAACTTCAATTTCCTCACCTACAAAATGAAGGTGTTAATTAACACGGTCTGGCTTCACCCACGGCATTATTGTGAAAATCAAATGAGATTGTGTAAGTAAAAGCCTTTTCAAACTGGAGCTCCATTTTTTGATATTGTTCTCTGGGAAGTTTTTTAGAACTATAAATTACTATTTGTTTCTAATTACAAAAGTTGAGGAGTTATGGAATAGCACATAGAAACATAAAAATGGTTCCTTACCTCACTACTCACTGATATTTTCTACTAATTTGTTGGTGAATTTCCTTCTGGACACATAAATATGAATATACATTAGCTGGCTTTTGAACAATGTGGGGATTAGAGGTGCTGAGCCCCATACACAGCTGAAAATTCATATGTAAGGCTTGACTCCCCCCAAACTTAACTACTGACAGCCTACTGTTGACCAGAAGCCTTATCAATGACATGAACAGCTGATTGACACTTATCTTATATATGTAATATATGCTGTATTCTCACACTAAACTAGAAGAAAGATAATATTATTAAGCAAATTATAAGAAAGAGAAAATATATTCACTATTCACTAGTGGAAGTGGATCACTGTAAAGGTCTTCTACCGTCTGAGGAGGAGGAGGAACAGAAAGGGTTGGCCTTGCTGCCTCAGAGGTGGCGGAAGCAGAAGAAAATCCACATATAAGTCGATCCATTCAATTCAAACCCATGTTGCTCAACTCTATAATCATTGCCTATTTAAAATCCAGTATTTTCCCACAGCACTTGGAATAAAATTCAAACGCCTTTTAAAACACCTCACCTTGGCTTTCGGAGTTTTTGTGATCTGACCCCACCTGTCTTCTCCCACCTTTTCTGTCCCTACTCATACATAATTTCTCTTTCTTCCCCTCCCCTCAACATTCCAGTTGTATCCTCCCATCAAGGCCTTTCCCCCTATGTCTGAAATTCTCTTCCCCAGATCTTTGTAACAGGAATTTTTCAGCATGGAAGTCACAATGAAAATGTCACCTCCTTGGATAATGCCTCCTCCTTCATGTACCCTAAACTAGTCCCTCTTACATGATTTTTCTTCATGGCATCGTGCTACTCTCAGACATGGTCCTGTTCATTCCCAAGTCCATGTTCACTGCCCATCTCCCCCATGTAATACACCAGACTTGTTCTCTGCCCTATTCCCAGTACCCAGAATAGTGTTTTGTTTAGCACGTAGCACATCCTCGTTAAATGTTTAATAAGTGAATGAGTTGGATTAATGTCATTGCAAGCTGGGAACATACTATATTTAATAATATATATATTTAATGTTTTATAACTTGATTTTTTAATGTGTTATGATGGAACCACACTGACTTACAGCCGTAGGATAGCATTCTGTTGTACGAGTGGATTATAATTTTTAACTAAGTCCCTGTGATCAGCTAGGTGAGACGTTTCTAATTCTTATGTTGGTAAGTCAATATTACCTACTACAGCGACCATCCTTGTCCCCACACTTTTTCTTTTTTTAATCTGACAGTGACCACTCCCCCAGAACTGATTGCTAGCAGTAACATTGCAGGATTATAATTCCGTTTTAATCCTCTGCATATGCATAGTGCCAAACTCTCCGGCACCAAAGTTGTGCCGTCTCTGAGTTGGCTTTCCTGACCCTTAGCATGTGGCCTTCTGAGTGGAATCCTTTGTCATGGAAATATCATTACCTCCCCTTACCCAGGAGAGCTAAGGTTGAAGTCATTGGGGAAGATGGATCATGCCCACTTACTCTGCAGAAAATTCCCTCCTTTCCAAGAACAGGGACAACCTTTAGCATAACCAATCAGGCCCAATGTGTGCTAAGCAGAACTCCGAGCAGTGATGTACCAAGGCTAAAAGTCTCTTCGGCCAGGCCGAGGAGCTTCTTATTCTGGAAACTATACCAATAACAGCCTGCTTCAGCCAGATGTTACTGGTTCAGTCTTCCTCCCTAGGCTTTCCAGAGCACACCTGGGCTGGCCGCTGATTGAGCCCTGTTCACACCTGGCCCACCCCTTGGGGCCTCTGCTCAACCTGCCTTTGCTCTGCATCCCGCTCCATTTAACTTTTTATCCTCTGTCTCACCTTCTATAGGAAGCCCCTTCCAGGGTACAGCCCTCAGAGACAACCCCCCGCCAGCTTAGAACTGCCACAACTCTGATTATCAGCCTCTCTTCCACATGACCTCGGTGCAGGAATAAGTTTAAATTTCCAACTGAATATTTTTCTCCCCCTGAGAGCCCATCCATAGGGTGATAGTCAGGGCCAGGTGTGGTGGCTCACACCTGTAATCCTAACACTCTGGGAGGCTGAGGCGGGAGGATCACTACATACACACAAACCATACTGTGACAGTGAGGACCCTTTGGGTGAATCAAGGCTGAGACTGAGCCTCAACTCTGTGCCTTTGGACAACATAGTCAGCTCTTCTGAGCTTCCATTTCCCCATCTATAAAATGGGGATTACGATAGTACTAACTTGAAAGGATTGCTCTGAGAATTCAATGCATGGAAAGTACTTAGCAGAGGGCCCAGCACAGAACCATTGTTAAAAACAGTAACAAAATTAGAATATTGATCTCAATTTTTTTTTTTTTTTGTGCCTCTACATAAACCAAGCCAGTAACATGTACAATGTTACAGGAAACATGTGTGGAAGGGAATGACCGATGTTGCATAAACACCCATTGTGCATGTGTGTATTTAGTCCGCCCACCCAGAACCCTGGAGGACCAGAACCAGTCATCCCAGGATGTAGCACAGGAGAAAAGAAAAAGATCTTTCTCCTTAGTGGAAACCTTGCTAAGAGTTAGGTCCAGAGCTGTCCTCAGATTTAATCCCCACATCAACCTGACTGAAAGGTTTTTTATATCCCTATGCTAATAAGATCTACCATTGTTGACCACCTACTGTGTGCACGATGCTTTTTAGCAATGTGATTTCCTTTATCTCAATGAGACCAAGAGGGGTCAGAAAGTCTTAGTGCCCAAAGGCAAATGGTTAGTGAGAGCAGAAAAGAATGAGTCAGGATTTGAAAAGAGGGCCACTAAAAAAATAAAATAAAATAAAAAACAAGAGGCTGCCCCTTCATAAACTGGTTTGTTGACATTCTCATGTGCATTCAGTCAGCGCTTAATAGGAAGTGAATTGCAATCTGATGATGATCTATTAAAGACTTGGGCCTTCTAATAGATGCCTCAAAGGGAGCAGTTTCTATTTCCTGTGCCCACAGCGATCTCCAGGGACATTTCTCTCCACCCCTGCTCTGACGTCAGGATGTTCTTGTTTTTCTCTGGCCCTATGACTCAGCAGCAGGCTGCAGATGGCTTCCTGCATTTCCAGCCTTGTTAGCTGAGGTGCTCAGGCCCTGCTACAGTAAACCAAAAACAAGTCTCAGCAAACAGTCAACCCCCCTCTCTATTCCCCATCCTCTATTATGAAGACCTTGTCCAGTACACATGGTGGCCAGTCCCTCTGCGGCTGGCCTTCCTGTGAAGTTTGTCCTCCGTTCTAGCCCTGAGATCCCTCCCTGCCCAGGTCTCAGATCATCCCTGATGCTCTGAGAGTGAGCATTCTCTCAGCAGCCAGTGAACAGGCAAAAGGCCCACTTCTGTCACCTCTTGATCTAGTGTTCACTCCGAGTCTCAGTTTACTTTCTGAGACCCTGTGATCCAATGGAGATGCTAATATTTTGCCTCCCTCTGAGAATTACAGAGCTATGGTTGCCAAAAAAAATACAAGAATGCCCAGTTAAATTTGAATGCTGGATACATGACAACTTTTTTTTTTTTTTTTCAAATACTACATTCGAATTTAACTGGGTGTTCTTTAACTTTATTTGCTAACCTGGCAACCCTATGTGGAATATGAGATAAATGCAAAAGTGCTTTGTCACCTACCAAGAGCTGTACATTTAATGATATCTTTGCCATGAGCTGCATGCATAGGTACCCATGGCAACCAGCTTCATGTGGGGCACGGCACAGGTGGTTTTGCAGGCAAGTGACAGAGTGTGTGCACCTCAGCTTGTGAACTGGGATCCTTGTGTCTTATTTGTCTGATCTTTGGACATTTCACCTCTGAGCTTTCAATGCTTTTATGTTTAATTCCTGCAAATGCTTGCATGAGAAATAGTGGAGTAACAGATACCCCAAACTTTGCCTATTGCTGACCGACTGACAGGTATCTGGACCTGGCTAGAGAAGAAGCAAGGAACGTGATTTGTAAGTGAATTATGTAATGAAAGATGTGTGTGCACAACATTTAGCTCTAAGATGTTCAGAGAGCCCTGCTTCCCATAGAAAAACAAAAGGAAACAACTGTCAGGCTATAAATAGACTGCTCATTTATTTTGGATTTGGGGTGGCTCCTCCCACTAGAATCCAAATTCTGTAAGGGGAAGGATTTCTTTCTGTTTTGTTCCCCAATAGTTAAGACAGTGCTTGGCTGAGGAAGGGTAGATTTGATTAACTGAAATCAATTTCCCTAGTTTTAAACAGAAAAATGAATGCATTCAAAATCAATTCATAATAAGGGATTCATAATCCCTTCCTTGCTGAGGAAGAATCATAGCCTTAAGTTTTTTAGAGCAATTTCTACCCCACCCCTTTACCCCAGGATTTCCGCCAACTACTGAGTCACTCAGGTGCTCAGTGACCAGGGCTCAAAGCCTGGGTTGCTTAGTCACCTTTCCCCAAATTCCCTAAAGACTTGCTTCCAGGTTTTAGTTTTTAACAGATTTGCCATTAGTTCCCAAGGCTCTAATGAATGCCCAGAACTCAGCGAGCATTTGGATTCCATGTTGTCTGGTGTCACCAACAAAAAAAGGGCAGGCGAACTTCATGAACCCTTCAAATGGCTTTTTGGGCAACTCTCCAATGTGGGTGCCTGACATTGGTGGTGACTTGGGAGTGGCTTGCCTATTCCTGCTGCTGCATTTGGGTCCCCTTAGCCCAGTGTGGCCCTTCATTTGGTTCTACAGTAACTGTCACTGTTTCAGCCTTCTCCTCAATCATTCTCCAAGCTGCCCCTCATATCTGGCCCCATCACCTGCCTGAGTCAAGATCTCTACATCTCTCCCAGGACTATTTTACCTCCCTGTTTCCAGACTTTCCTTCCCAAATCTATCTGCCCCACTGCCCCTGAGTGATCCTGTTTATAAACCAAGTGTCAGCTATAGTCAGCTTGTCCCATGGCTTTCATCTCTGAGAGTTAGGAAGCCTGATGTTCTTCCTTAAAATGTTCCTAAGTTTCTTTGTGGGAGATGGGTTATGATCTCATGACCACTTCTGGCCTTGGACACCAGCTTCCACTAAGTTGGTTCAGAATAGGAGGCAGTCACCTTGTGTTCATACCCCACTAGACGCACATCCCAGCTGCCATCAGATTGTATATTGCATCAACCCAGATGTGGCTTGGGCTCCCTTTCCCAATTTTCCACATCACAAAACTCTTACCAGATATTTTTGTGAGCATCAGACTTTCCTGAATATTCCTGGATGGAGAAATTGACACATTAGCAAGACATCAACATTAGTGTTTTTAATGTTGTTCTTTTAAACATATGAAATGTATGGATTCATTTTCTCCATTAAAAAAAATAACAAAAAGGGAGGGACCCAGAAAGATTAAAGAATACAAAATTACAGACAGGAGGACTAAGTTCTAGTGTTTTATACCTGAGGAGGACTATAGTTAACAATGATATGTAGTTTCACATAGCCAGGAGGATCTCAGATGTTCCCCACACAAAGAAATGATAAATTTTTGAGATGATGGCTATGCCAATTACCTAATCTGATCATAATTCATTATAGGTTTTGAAACATCACTATGTACCCTATGAATATGTCCAATTATTATTTGTCAGTTGAAAAAAAAAAAAGTTAAAGCATCAGAGATAATACCGGGGAAGTAGAACAGGAAGGAGGAACCTGGCTTCTTGACATCACCCTGGAGCCTCCCGCCAGCCCTGGACGGCTTACCTCTTGGACTTGCTGTTGCAAGACATAAATAAACTCCTAACTGTCAGGCTACTGTGAGTCAGATTTTCTTCTCCCTGCCGCTAAACACAACCCTATGCGACACACTCCCCACCTGCCACTGAGCTTCCTCCCACTTCCACCATCACTTTCTAGCTTCTTGCCCGTCTTTATTTTTTTACCTAGCGCTTCATCACTGGCTGGATTTATTTTGAGAAAGAGTCTCACTATGTCACCCTCGGTAGAGTCCTGTGATGTCCCAGCTCACAGCAACCTCCAACTCTTGGGCTTAAGTGATTCTCTTGCCTCTGCCTCCCAAGTAGCTATGACCACAGGCACCTGCCACAACACCCGGCTATTTTGTTGTTGTTGTTGTTGTTGCAGTTGTCATTGTTGTTTAGCTGGTCCATATAGTGTCGAACCTCTATGTGGCTGGCACCCTACCCACTGAGCTAAAAAGAGGACGCTGTCCTCTTTTTTTTAAAAGTAAATTTATTTCGAGTTAATGTGGGGGGTACAAGTAACCAAAGATACTATTTCTGAATTGCTTACCAATTTACTCTCCATTTCCGCATGAGAATATAAGCTCTGTGTGGAGAAGGAATTGGTTTGTTCCCATGGCAACCCTAGGGTCCAACACAATACTTGGCACATGACAGGTGCTTGATGAATATTTGTCAAATAAAGGAATGAATGAAAATTTGATCGCGTCCCTCCCTTTTTAGAAGATAAAACCCAAATTGCTCGGTTGGCAATCAAGGCCATTCCTGCCCCACCCACCTTGAACCATGCCGCACTGTGCTTCTGCCTACTCTGCGCTTCTGCCTACGCCTGTGCGCTCTGCTGGGCCTTTGCACAGCTGTTCTCTCGGGTGCTTTCCTGAGCTCCTGCTCTATGCCAGGCACTGTTTTAGGCACAGGAGATAACTCAGTGAACCAGAGTCCCCACCCCTGTGTAGCTCAGGAGTATAGCATGGTCCGTCTTCACACAAGGACAGACACAGGGAATTATGAGAGCCCCTCAGTCTCGAGGTAACAAACTCTTGTTCGTTCTTCATGGCGCCGATATCCAGGGTCACCTTCTCCAGAAAACCTTCTCCAAGCCCTGAGCTGGGGCAGGCAGCCTGGTGCTCCCACAGCCATTTGGCCTTCTGCTGCCACAATTCTCAGCCCACCCCCCTGCCTTTGCCCCTCCCTTGTGTCTCTCCAGCCAGCCTGTGAGCCTGTAGGGCCAGGAGTCCTGCCTTATTGGTCTCCATGTCCCCTGTCCCCAAGACGCAGAGGAGGGCTTGACGTGGTGGTTTTATTGAGTTTGGCGACTGACCTGTCCCTTGCTTGGCCTGGTCCCCTTCTCCCCGGCCCCATCCCTTGCTCAAGTTTCAGGCTGCCTGTCTCTCCCTTCACTCTCAGCTCCCCAGAACTTTCTTCATCTGGTTCTGAATTAACCCTTCCTCACCCGAGGGAGGCTGAGAAGTGAGGAAGTACCGACTTCCTCCGGGGCTGACTAGCGACAGTAAGTGACCCCAGGCATTTGCTTTTCTGCTTTTCTCCTTTATTCCTCAGGCCAGGTCCCTCCTCCCCTTCTGCCCTCCCTGTCTCACCTTGCCCTCCAACTGTGCTCTCTTCCCACAACACGCCAGACTTCTTATGCCTCGGCCCCTCTGCACGTGCTGTTTTTCCCTGCCAGAGGTGCTGTTCCCCCACTGTCTCTCCCTGATAAAAGCTGCCACACTCTTTGAAGGCCAGTACCCATGTTACTTCCTCCGTATGGCTTCTCGCGTGTCCCCACCCCCGCCCCTAAGCAAAAGTAATTGCTCCTATGGTGCTCGGAGCCTCACGCATTCTGCTCACTCCTCCCTGGATCACTCACTCCCACGTGTGAGCTCCTCACCACTGGATCAGAGAGAGGTCAGTGCCCAGTCCCTCTTTATCCCTCCACTGTTCTGCCACACTATGGATCCAGACAGGTGATTGTTGCTTTGGGTGGCTGAGTTCGTACGCAAGGGGGGGGGGAGGAGTGGCTCCCCTTTCTGGGAATAGGATCTTGCTTTGTGCCTGAGGAGCCGTCTTCCCTCTTTCCATCCTCCGGAGGGAGGCTGATCAACATGCACAGCAGAACATATGACCCCAGGCAACCTAATCAGAGGTTTGTCCCCTGACCTTACATAGAGATGGCTCGGCACGGGCGTGGGACTCAAGCTGGCCAATGAGATTATGGCAATGAAATTAAAGATGAGTTTGGAAATTGGAGTAAAGGAAGATGAGGGCAGAAAAAAATGGTAAACCCAAATTAGAGCTGGTGTCCCTGAGGTGTGTCCATGATGTCCGGGATATTGGAAAGAATCTGGCTATACACAGGGCTCTCTGTTTCCAAGGAACCAAAGCGTTCCCACCTCAAAATCTGCTATTTCTGCAGGAGAAACTTGGTCAAGCCTTATTGGTGGCAGTTCCTAGAGTCCAAATGAAGCAGAGCAAGACAGCGAGCTGTGTTCAAAGGGCATGTGATTTAGAGCCATGCAATCTGAGTTTGAATCTCAGCCCTGCTGCTTCTTGACTGCACACAAATCACTTCTCTCCTTGACCCTCAGTCTCTTTATCAGGAAGCTATGAATATCCACTCGCAAGGTTATCGTAAAAAAGAGGGAAGTGCACATGATGCTGTTTTAATTACAAGTTAGTTTGGTACAATAATCCGGGGTAGGAGATCTCAAGGAGGATGATGAGGCTTGGACTAGGATATGGAGAATAAGAATAGGGAGAAAGATGGAACGAATGTTATCCAAGTGTGTTAATCAGGAAGTTGTGCTTGTGAATGACTGAAAACCAACTTTACCATATGCTTAAGCAAAGAAGAAAGTGCAGACAGAAGTGGCTGGAAGGCTGAATCTCTGCCTTGTACCCACCTCTGGGTCCTGCTTTCCTATGGGGTGGTCTCATAGTCAGGCAACCACTGTGCCCATGGAGACTCGGCTGCCCCAGGCTGACATATTTGCACAGTTAGCTATCTCCACAGCAAAGGAAAAGGGCCCTTCTGCACCCAACATTTCTCACAGAAGTCTAAGAATTGAGTCTCAGTTGTCACGTTTCCATCCTGCAACCCATGGTGGGCACGAGAAAATGTTCTCATTGTCTAAGCCTGGGCCGTGTGAACAGCCTGGGTGTTGGCGGCCGGGCAGGAGAGAATCTAACCTCACGTTAGTGGCAAGGGCTGAGAGTGGGGAAGGCGATCTCTAAGGATAACTGGGGTGCCGTCACTTGGAGAAGGGGGGTATGCCCAGTAAGCAAAGACACCAGATGGGCCCTACAGAAAGGGATTAGCTTTCCAAGAAAGGCTTGAAGTAGAAAGCCAGGAAGCCAGTGGAGTCAGCACTAACCGGGTGGCATTGAGCTTGCAGCCCCTGACTTCTGTCCCCAGCAGGCCTCCCAAGCATGACTCAGCAGTGAGGCTGCAATACAAGCTGTTTTGCAACCAACCTTTCCCCTCAGCCCAGGCCGCATTGGCATGTCCCTGAGGCCAGCCCCAATGCCTGCCTGCAAATGCCCCTGCCAGACCCTGGGAGAGTCTTTGGTCTCCTCACTCCAGCCTCTCCCATTACCATCTTCCTCCTCGCCCTGGGGCAAAGTCTGTGAATTGTTAAGAAAGAGGTCAAATGCCATCTTACACGCTGGCAGGTCATTCTGGAGCAAGTGCTGCTGGGGCTCCCTGTCCCCACCCAAGCAGGAGAAAGTCCAGGATGGTGGAGAGAAGCACTCGCCCACGAGACAAGCAACCCTGACCCTGGGCATATCCATAGTGATGAATGGGGGCATTGTAGCTGTTAAGGCTGGCCTTCCTCAGACGTGGAAATAGCAAATAAACTCATAATTAGTGGACATCATTTGAGCGAGGAGACTGTGGAACTCAGTAGATCTTTCTGGAGCCCCTCTTGCACTGCAGGCCCAAGCTGGACCCTAGAACAGGGAGATGAATGAAATGCAACCTCTAGGAGACAGGATGGTAGCTATTAGGCCACAGCACACAGAGTCCTTTCCTGGGAGGAAGCTCAGGACGTTGGGGAGTGTAGACAGAGGACATAGGGTCCAGCCTGGGGATATGTAGGTGGACCAGGAGAGCTGGGGACTGAGCTGGCTCCTGAAGGAAAAAGACTCGGTGGGTGAAAGAAGGAGGGAAGAGCCAGGGTGGGAGCAGCGTGTGCCAAAGTCTAGGGGTTGCTTAGGAAGCATGGAAAGACGTGATGGGCAGAGGTGAGACTGGCATGGCAGATGGGACCAGAGCTTACAAGTTCTAAAGGGGGCATGTCAAGGTCTGATAGAGGCCTCTGGTTCAGAGTGAGGGTCTCACTTCCATAGGAAATCATCCTAGGGAGGACTCAGGGCTTCTTGGATGAGATAAAGAGAAATCTGACTTGCTGGGAAGACACATCCCAGTATTTCCAGCATTGTCACATACCACTGCCCCAAATCAAAAATTTTTTCTGAGAAATCAGGTGAATAGTGGATGTAGCAGTGGCCAAGTAGATAGGCACACAGTTCCTGTATGTCTGGGCTGGCTGGGCAAAGTGGCCAGGTAGAAGCCCAGTCGGGAAAGTCTGTAGGTCCTGAAGAGTCCCCCCAAGAAAGCCAAGACCATCCCCCTGTCTCCTTCTTTGTTCCCTTCAAACTTGCCATTTGGGGGAAGGTGAAAGCCCTTTGGTCATATATTCCTACTGTACAACCTTGGCCAGTCTTATGAGCTGAATTTCCTCAGCTGCAAAGGTGTGAGGTGAACCTAGAGCTGGCATGCCGAGCCCCTATTCTAGGAGGAGCCATACTCACTCCCAGCTTCCAGATCCATCGTAGCCAAGCAGAGGGCTCCTTTCTCCCCACCAGACCAGGGTTCTCTCTGTGTAGCAGGCTCACCCCTGCAGGGTCACAAACCAGATATCTAAGGAGTTCAAAAGTTCTACTGCAAGAAAGCAGCAAACCATTAAGTAAATTATGTCTTACCTCCTAATGTGACAATAAAGCTTCTTAATGACCTGGAAGGCCAGATCAGAATGGCTAGATCCCAGGCAGATTTGCATCAGCATGGGGCAGGTACTTTCCCCATTCTCTACTTGTTCCTGCCTTTGGAGGAGCCCCAAGAAGATACCTGGTACCCAGGACACATGTCTGAGCTCTACCCATGTCCTCCACAAGCAGCTGCCCCTTGGCCAGGCTTTGGGACACTCACTGGCTGTGTGGTCCACAGTGGGGGGTGGGGGGAATAGAATGTGACAGAGGCCTAAGAGGCCTCAGGAGCGAACTAAGGCATTTAGGTGGGAATCCTGGGGAGCTGGAGACCTGGAGTGTCCCCTGGAAGGAAGCTGTGTGGGTTCCAACTGGACACATCCCCTTGTTCCCCTCTGAAATGCAGGGTCCAGAGCTGGAGATCTTGCCTTGGTCAGAGGGTGCTGGACAGAGAGTTGGAGGGCAGGAAGGAATCAAGTTCTTTGCTGTTTCTGAGTGGCATCTGTAGTCAGTCCCAAACCCCTCTGACCCTCAGCCTTCTTCAGCATCAACCTATTTAGTCTTTGAACTTCCTTCCGACTTTGGCCCAGGGTCCTAAGGCTGGCCCTGACCAGTGGGTATCAGTCATCAGCTTCTTGAGGTCCTTCTACCTGGTGCCAGCACCTCCAGTGCCACACTTATCCAGTGCTTAGAATTTAGCATTTGGACTTCCCTAAACAGCACGTCTGGAATGGAAAAGCAAACAAAGAAACCTTTTATTTCTTTCACCTGTGACCTGGGATCATGAAAGCAGTCAAATCTAGATCAGCTTGCTAATGTAGGTATCCAAGTTTCCTAGGCAGGCCAGTTCTTCATTGGGCCTGTTTACAGATCTCACTCCTGTAATCAGGATCTTTAAAGAAATAAGTGAATTAGGCAAATTGAGAGGATGAGGGTTGGGGAGGTGGGGAGGAGGGTTCCTGGCCTAGTGTAGGAAAAAGCCTATGAAACCTGCAGGGCTCAGGGGCAGCCCTGATGAAGACAGATAAGGCCCAAGGTGGAGCAGGGGCACGAGACAGGATGGGGAATAATTGTTACCATTTAGTGCATTTGACCAGGTGCCATGATATGTGCCAAAATTTTTACCGAGATTTCTCGGCGATTTAAGGATTTCACAGACCGGTGAAATCCCCTCCTTTCCAGTGTCCTAATTTGGGGAGCTGACATAGGGCTGCTCATGTCTTTTTTTGGCAAAGGAAACACAATAGAAAACAAATACCCACTCAGTCATTTATTCAGTCAACATATATTTCGTAAAGGCCCACTCTGTGCCAGGCCTTCTCTGAGGCCCTGGGATATAGCTGTGAATAAGACAGACAAAAATCTCTGCCCTCCTGGGAAGAGCTGACAGTGGGTCAAAACAGGAAATAAACCACAGGTCAGATAGGATAAACGCCAGGGAGGAAAAACAGGTCAGGGAAGGGGGGCAGGGAGACAATTTTCAGTAGGGTGGTCTTTGAGAAGGGGACATTTGAGTAAAGGTCTGAAGCTGGTGGGGGATGGGGACTGGAGCCCCGCAGAGAGAGCAGCAAGCAAGACAGCCCTCAGCCCTTTCAGAACAACAAAGAAAAGGAATAAAGGAAGGTATGACCTCAGAATAAAGGCCGATCTTTTCTAAGGGAGGACAGTTGGTAACCTATTATGGTGAGAGAGATACAGAGATACATATAAAATATACCCGCATGCACATATACATCTATAGACTATAGACTTATATATGGGGATACACTGTTGTTATTTCATGCTGTAAGAACCCGGGCCAAGTTAGTTTCTGTCTGCAGATAACACGTGGTGATTTACTGTTATTGCAGCTTGTAGGTAAAGAATCTCAGAGAGGGAGCCAGCCTTGCCCAGCATCGTGACAGCTAGTCCCCACAAGGGTAGGCCTGGAACCTGGGTCCTGCAGGTGCTAGGCCTTTGCCCTGGTCCATTAGCTATGCCAGCCTGCTCTGTGGCCACACCTCCTGACCCTGGTTTCAGGGCCCCACAAGTACTGATTAAAAGAACAATTTTGCCATCTGGTTTAACCTGATTTTTCCTCCTCTTTTTCTTCCCCAAACTGTGGGCCCAATAGGTCGGGGCTGTATGCTCAGCATCTGAGCTGGCAGGACAGGTGGGCAGGTGGGGCTGCAGACTTTGCTCCTTTCTGGGGATCTGTGGGCAGCTTCCCAGTGCCAAGCCTTCTGGGGCATTTGTGGCATTTGGCTAATTCAGGAAGCCTAGCTATGCCGGCAGGTGTGGCCTGGAGGGCAGCCTTGCTTCAAACCACTTCATGCCTGGGAGAACTTTATAGCCACTTGCTTTGTGCTCAGCTTTGTGCTGGGACCTTTGCAGGCTATCTCACTAGAATGGGTCCTCTCCACGGCAGTGAAATGTAGACAAGAGACCCATTCATTTATTCACTCACCTGTACTTTCACTCCACCAAAATTTTCTGAGCACAATTTCATTCCAGAAACTGTCGTCCGAGGCACTATACGATGTGCCAGACTTTTGCCAGGCACTTGTGTTCTTATTTTAAAAAGTATCAAATCGGAGTATGATACAGGAAGAGATTCTCTGGGGTGGACGGCGGGATTTATGCAAATTAGAGGACTTTGGTAAGGAGGTGAGATCTGGGCTGGGCTCTGCAAAGCTGGGGCTGGGCAGAGTTTGGGGCTGGGAAAGGGCATTCGGGCAAAGGCAAGGCAGCCAGATACAGAAGGGTGTGTTGGGAATCAAAAGCTCACCCTCTGGAACGGGATTTTCTGTGGAAAGAGGAGGATTTTCAGTGGAGAGAGAGGTAAATAGTCAGAAAGGAGCCCGGGAAAGTAGATTCCCCATCTGGTCCCTCTGGGGCTTTGGTCGGACATCTCCCTCTCTGACCCTCGGTTTGCCATCCTGTAAGTCAGGTTTGTGATCCTCACGTGCCATCTTATAGGGAAGATATGAGTGTCAAAGGGACCACAGGGCCTTTGTTAGACAGACACTTGCTTCCTTTAGGGCTCCTACTTTACGCACCAACAGCCCTCACTTAGCCTCTGCCCAGGGGGTGTGTGGGATCTGGCCTAACCAAGGACTGTACCACCACCTTTCCCAGGAAATCCTGGGAACAGGAAGACTCCTGCTGATCGACTCTCAGGCTTCTGAGGGGCGGAAGGGTCCTCGCTGACAGCCAATTTCTCATTCCATCCACTCACTTGCCTGCTCCCTCCTTCAAAACGTTTACTGCCCACCCACTTGGTTTCTAACCTCAAGAGAAATTAGAATTAAATTCCAATTGAATTAAAATTAGCAGGCAATATGTAACCGCATGTCCCACAGATGGGGTAGATAGTGGTCAACTGAATTTAGATGGAGAAAAAAAACACAGAAATTGGCAAGTAGGGGGGAGGGACGGGAGTGCATGAGGGACAACCTTGCAGAGGGCGTGGCCCTCGGAACTCAGACGGGTGGTGAAGGGAAGGCAGGGTTCCAGGCAAAGGGATGACCGGAGCAAAATGTGAGCGCGGCCATCGGACCTGCTGAGCTGGAAGGAGTGGGTGGAGCCCAGCCGTCCAGGTGGCTGGGGAGGGCTGGCTGCACAGGACCAAGAGGCTGAGCCCCACCTGCAGCCTGAAATTCCAGGGTGTTGACAGGATGTGCCTGTGACATTGCCACACTCAGAAGCCACAGGAAGAGCCAGAAGGTGGTACGGTAGGAGGTTCAGCGATGCCTCTCCTGCCCAGCAGCTCTCCTGTTCCTTTGCATAGGACAGGGCAGGGAAGGAACAGCCTGTGCCTCCGATTCACTGTGTGGGTCAGTACTCAAGTAGGTCACTATGTTTCTCAGAGCCTTGGTTTCTAAACACGTAAAATTGAGGCCACTGGGCCAGATGGTCTCAATTGCCTTTCCAGTTCTGAGACTCTGACAGGAGTGTCCAGCCTTTTTTCTTTTTCTGACATACATTGGAAGAATAAGCATTGTCTTGGGCCACACAGTAAATACATGAGCCCTAAGGAAAGCTGTCTAGCAAAAAGAAAAGGTCCATGCATACTTTCCGTGATAACCTACCCCACAGATAAGCAAAAAACCCTCATAAAATCAGCATGCAGCCTAGGGGCCACAAGTTGGACACCCCTGCTAGAATTTTCTCATTGTTGATTCCAGACGTAGCTGGCATTACCAATCTACCCCTCCCAAATTCTTATCAATCATCCTCCTCAATAGCCACGTGGGCTGGCAGCCATACTTGTCTCACGAGATTTCCGAGCCTGAGGTGGGGGGGACACACTTCACGGCCAATCAGATGAATTCTTTGGAGAAATTAAACCTAGAGACTGAGATCCTGGATCAATTAGCTATCTAGCTGAAAATTTGTAAGAGGAACTAATAATTTGCTGGGCATCATTTCATTCTCACATCAGCCCTGCCAGGAGGACTCTTATCAGTATTCCCATTTAACAGAGGAGGAAACTGAGTTTAGTGAAGGACCATATTTGTTAGTTTACGGCAGTCAGCTGGTGTGATACATCCCGATCCTCCAGGAAAAAAACTTGGCACAAAAATTAAAATATTTTTTTATTATATATGTCTATATTGGTAGGAAACAAGTATAAGATATCTGTAGATAAAGCAATATTATTTTGGTTCAGGTAAATACTGTGAGCTGATATTCAGTGGGAAATCCCAAATAAGTTCTATTAACTCTGAAATAAAATGTTTCTTGGAATTGACACAGCAGATAAAAAATCTAAAAAGGGAAGCTAACATGGGTTTGTATACTGGGAAGGACCTTCGCCGAGATCTTACGAGCTTACATCTGCTGTTAGAATCTGTTGGTTGAAGCTTACAGCACAAGTCTCTTATTAAGACTATGGATACACTGGATCTATTCAGGTCTAGAATTTGTTGAAGTTACTGAAATTTGGCTACAGTGTTACTCACTGGCATATGCAGTAACAAAGTTCCATAGATAGGATGTGACTTGGGTCTTTATCACTTCATGTTCCTGCTTCCCTGGAGGTGGTGATGAGCTGGACCACATCTGAGCTCTGATGTTAAAATCCGAGAGGGGCTGACGTTCTGGGGGGAGCAGGAAGGGAGAATCTTCAGACTGCTGGTCTGCAGAGAGGGGGATGGAGCCTGTGATCACAGGGAATCGGGGCAGAGATTCTGGAGCTCCAGAGAGATACAGAGAAGCAACTTTGGTTCTTGGGAAGCCCAGCACTGCCCGCAGTCTGAACCTGTGAGATTACGTTCTATCTAGATGGCCAGCTGCTAGCCATGTGAACTTTTCCAAGAAAAAGGCTGTTCCTAGCAATCAGAGAATCCCTGATGGACACCTCACTGTGATGATGATGTCCTATTAATAAACGTCCTGCTTTCATTATGAATCCTACTCCATAAACTTGACCATGCAAAAAGTGTTACATTCTTTTTTTCCCTTGAAGTCTAATTAAATCTGACTCTAAATCCACATTCTCGCAAAAGTAGTGGGAACTTCAATCTCAGTTATTAGTGAGGTGAGATGGGGGACCCCTTTTTTTATACAGCAGGGCCCTACCTGGGAGCCTCTCACCTGAAATGAGTCTTCAGTCTGACCTTGCAGCCGTGGTCACTATTAACCTCCTCCTTGGGCCTCCTGCGTGGCCCCGGATGTTGGGGTCTCTGGTACTGCTACGCCAGGGTCTGACCTCCTGGAGTAAAGTGTTCCACTCAGCCATCTCCCGTGGACCCTCCATCCCCACCCCTGTCTTGGGGAATCTCCCCTCTATCTCCTTACCCTTAAAGACATTTGGCTTTCTCTCTTCCCTGCAGCATAATAACCTCAAGTTCAGGCTTTACTCAAGGCCAGGGAGGCAGCCCGTCACTGAGTACCCTCTAGGTCACATGCAGCTAGTCTGTACTCAGGGAGGGACAGAGAGTGTAGGAGCGCAAAACACAGAAGCAGCACGCCACCCGTTGTCATGACAGCCAGCTGGGTTGTCTTTAACGGCCACGGCCCTCTCTGCTTCTGGCAACCTTCCTTTATCAGGAAGTCCGCATGGCCACAGAACTTAGGTTCCCCACTGACATCCTGGAGTTACTGGGTTCCTGGAGTTATTGCCCATGGCACAAGACCATTTGCTCCAAGCAGCAAGCGATGGAGAAGGAGCGGCTGGGTCCCCATCTGCCTGACCCCCTCCTGGAGGCAGGGTGGTCGGTGAGGTACCAGCAGGCCCCCAGCTGCTCGGTGCTTCCTCAGACACACTTCTCAGAGGGCAATAGCCCAGGCCACTGCTGTTTTCCCCACATTCTTCCTGCCCAGGTTCATTTTTATTGGATGCACCGAAATCCCTTTGCTTAAACTTCAATCTGATCTTCCCATTTCCATGTTTAAAGCCCCACACTGTGCAGTGAATCCCAAACTCCAAATTCTTCCGTGCAGCCTTCAAGGCCCTGCGGGATCTGGTCCTGCACGTGCTCTAGCCTCAATCTCACTCTTACGCTCTTCACGCTCTCTCTGGGCTCCAGAATCTCACACACACTCATTCTCTCTTCCCCTGGCCTTTGGTTTTACTGTGTCCCCTGCCTGGCATGTGGTGTCCCCAGCAGGCTCTTTGGCTGACTCCAGAGCTGCACAAAGACCTGTTCCTCTACTTGCTGGGTGTGACCTCAAGCTTCTCATCTGTAAATTGGGTGTCACTAAACCAACCTCACAGGGCTGAGGTGAGGATTCATTGAGAAAATGGATACAAAACTCGAAGTGGGGCTCAGGGCAGAAAGCTGTCTCTTCTCTTTCTTTAGCTGTCTCGTCTCTTTGCACCCTGCACCAGCTGATAAGAGCAGAGTGTAATTTATGTGGCTTCAGAGGTGACAGACAACTAGCATCTTGGTCAGGAATTTGCATGATAAAGCAGATAGGCCAGAAGTGACAACTGCCATTGATTAGCACTTATCCTGTGCCAGAAACCAGGTGGAGTGCCTAAAGGTATTATCCCACTTCATTCACAAGTTCCCTAGGACGGGGAGGAGTTTTCATTTATTTGCCTGTTTTTGTGGACCACAAACCAAAAGCTAAAAAGAGAGTTGAAGTGACAAATCTGATGTCTCTTTAGTTACACACACACATCCGCCCATATACCTATCTACATCTCCTTCCCCATATTCATACATACATACATACATACACACACACACACACACACACGTACACATATGTGTACACGCATACCCACATTCACACACGCGTACTCATACACCAGTGATTTTCAACAGCTGTGCCGTAACAGGCTCTTAAGAGTGCCATGAAAAATTTTAAAGATCATTAATTAAATTATTTTCAGAAGAACTTCAAAGCACAGTAAGTGTATTTTTTTTACTCTTTTTTTCTTTGATCAACGTAATTTAAGCACGTAGCGGAAGTTTAACTAGAGTTTCCAGTGTGCCGTGAGATAAAAAAGCCTGGAAAACACTGGTATCAAAGCACACACACACACACACATTCAAGGGGGTGGACACAGGGGAAAGGATACCCGGCAGATGGGTCCTTGGTTGGCTTAGAAAGAGGGAGAAGACATGAACTACAAAGGGGACAAGTAACACTCATCCAGTCCCAAGCAAGGATGGCAAAATAAGGCTAGATTCAGGACTCCCGGCCTCTAGCCCTCACCTTGCTACGCTGAGCAGGTAGCTGTGTGCGCCATGACTCTGTGGTTCCACTGGGGCTGAAGGGGCTGCTTTCTCTCCTGAAACGCTATGCTTCTTACAACAGTCCTGGGGAAACAGCGCCTGGCAAAGAACAGCTGCTCGGTACATGATCGTTTTTACGGGCGAGAAGGGTACTGGGTCCCTTGTCCCAGGACATTCTGAACCCTCACCTTATCTGACTCGAGCAGCGCAGACAGGCTGACCGATCGGTCGGAGACTTTTCTGGTTTCTCCATTTAACCTGCTCTCCCGTCCCTGCTTTCCTGATCACGTATGCACCTTTCATTTCCGTGGACCATGGTGTACATGTTGCTTTTATAAATTTCATATTAAATCTGGCAGAGAAGAAAATTTAAGACAATTATCTGTGAATCCCTGTAAGCATTTCGTATTTTAGATGTATCCTCATTTGGAGGACAATTTGTCTTGTGCCCAGCAGGCTGGCCCATCTGTGGTCTTATTCATTTCCTCCCTTAAAAACTGTTTGCTGAGCCTTTACCATGGGCTGGACACGGTTATAGTCGCTGCGATAACAATGGTGTGCCAAACAGCAAGGAGGCTGTAGGAGGGAGACAAAAAACAAGTTAGCAAACAAAGGAGGAAGCAGAATAATTTCAGGTAATGGTGTTATAGAGACAATACAAAAGGTTGCGTCATACCCCAAAGAATGGCCCGCAGAGACTCTGACAGGTAGTTGTACACGAATGTTTGTAGCAGCAATATTCACATTAGCCCAAAAGGTGGAAACGACCCAACTGTCCATCCACAGATGGGCAGATAAACAAAATGTGGTCCATACACACAATGGGATATTATTCAGCCTACAAAAAGAAAGAAATTTGAACACACGTTACAACATGGATGAACTTTGAGGATATTACGCTGAGTTAAATAAGCCTGCCACGAAAGGAAAAAAAAGGGTATTCCTTATTGAAGTTGCCGATAGTGGTCAAATTCACAGAGACAGAAAGTAGAACAGGGCTGTTGGGGGCTTGGGGAATTATCGCTTAAGAAGCACAGAGTTTCTCTTTGAGAGGATGAAAATGTTTAGAGACAGATGGTGGCTATGGTTGCATGGCAATGTAGTTGTACTTACTGCCACTGAAGTACACACTTAACATAGTTAAAAAGGTAAATTTTAAGTATGTACACTTCACCACAATAAAAAATACAGTAGAACCTCTGCAAGTTGACCACCCAAGGGACTGTAACAAACTGGTCAACGGCAACATACCGAGGTGGCCAACATAAGGAACCAGGAGAACTGTGCTGACACGTACACATGGTGCATGTCCAGCCTATGGAGATTAGGCCGACTTCAGAGGTGATCGATGTAGGGAAGTGGTCAACTGTGGAGGTTCTGCTGCACATTGACTTTTTAAAATGTTATGTGCTGGAGAATAACTGGTGGGGTGGGAGGCATGCTGATGACCTGAGATGGCTGTGGAAGGCCTTCCTGGGGAAGGGACCGTGGGGCGTAGAGGTGGAGGTCAGGTGGGAGAGAGGGCAGAGGTGGACCTTTGCAGGACCTCGTGGGTCAAGGCAGGGTGTGCAACCCTTATTCTAAGAGCCATGGGAAATGGTGAACAGATTATCGCTGTGGGATGATATGATCAAACTCACACTTTCAGAAGCTCACTCAGGCTGCTGTGGAGCCCCCACAGACTGCCAGGGAAGAGGCTGGACTCCCAGGGAGCTGTGGGGAGGTGAGCAGTAAAGTCTGCTGCCTCCCACCTCTCAGCTGTTTGTCCCCAGCCCCCGCCTGCTCCCGCATCATTCAGTGGGTCACATGTTGGGCCGACAGGTCATATGTTGAAAAAGGAAGATGAGGAAATCAGAGTGTTGAAATCCTCTGGTGCCTGTGTGTGGCAAAGGCTCTGTCCCATTGGGGAGCAGGGCATGGCTGCCCCTTGGACCTAAGCCTGATTCACCCAGCTTGCCCGAGGAGGCACTGGGACAGAGATCGGAGGGCAGAGTCCAGGGGTGGGCATGGTGGGGGTTTACCAGAGCCCCAGCCCGAGTGAGAGGCCCAGCAGACTTGACCTTGGCTCCCTCACCAGCAGCCCACCTGGGCAAAGGAACTCACCTCCCTCAGATTCAGTTTCCTCACATTTAAAAGGAGGATAATAACAGCACATCCACTGCAAAGGGATTGGAAGGATTCAATGAGATAATGTGTGTTACACTCTCATACTTTATCTAGCTCGGCGTGCACACTCAGTGATGGATAGTTGTCATCATCATCATCATCATCTTTATTTTGCTATTATAAATCTAAAACATTTATTTTATCTGCTCTGGACTCATTAAAACCATGAGGTCGTCCTATCTGAAAATGAATTTAAGTCCCTTTGATTATTAAGGTTGGCTGCTCTGATCCGGCAGAGAAGGTTACACTCTGTGAGCATCTCAGGGGCAGGGTTTGGGTGGACTTTATCTTTTTTCCTCCTTCCACAGTAGGGGCCTGCGTCTATGGCCCCTAACACCCCGATTTTATGCACAACATTTGGGACACCTGTTCGGCATCTGTGTCTTCCTCATTTGCTCTGTTTAGGTGGAACCCCCCCCTCCTTTGCCATTGCTGTGCTAATAATAAACAAGAGTCCAGACTTCGACACAGTCATCTCTCAGTATCCACGGAGGACCGGTTCCAGCATCTCCCTTGGATACCCAAATCTGAGGATGCTTTCCTCCCTGATATAAAGTGGTGTAGCATTTGCATATACCAACCCCATCCTCCTGTGTATCTTTCATCGCTAAGTTATTTACAATACCTAACACAATGTAAATGCTATGAAAATTGTTCTTACACTGTATTGTTTGGGGAATAATGATGAGAAAAATGTCTATACATGTTAAGGGAAATTTTTTTTCTGAATGGTTTCTACCCTCAGGTGGTTGAGGCCACAGATGCAGAGAGCTGCCTGTGTATCCAAGAGTTGAAAGCAGGATCTTGAAGAGACATTTGTGCACCCAAGTTTGTAGCGGTGTTATACACGACAGCCAAAGGGCAGAGGCAACTCCAGAGGCCATTGATGGATGTATAGAGAAACCAGATGTGGTACATTCATATGATCGAATATTATTCAGCCTTAAAAAGGGGAGAAATTCTGACACATGGTACAATATGGATGAAATTTGAGGACATTACGTTAAAAGAAATAATCTAATCACAAGAGTACTACTATAATCTAATCCCACTTACAGTAGAATAGTAGTTGCTAGGGACAGAGGGGAGGGGAAAACAGAGAGTTGCTGTTTAATGGTTATGGGGTTTCAGTTTTGCAAGATGAAAAAGTTCTAGAGATTTGTTACACGACAATGTAAATATACTTAACACTACTGAACTGTACACTTAAAAATGGTTAAAATGGTAAATTTCATGTGATGTGTTTTTTTAACTACAATTTTTTTTTGAGACAGATTCTTTTACTCCGTCTTTCCAGCCAGATTGCAATAGCATCATCATAGCTCACAGCAACCTCAAACTCCTGGGCTCAAGAGATCCTGCCTCAACCTCCCAAGTAGCTGGGACTACAGATGCCTGCCACCATGCCCTGCTAATTTTTTCTATTTTTAGTAGAGCTGCGGTCTCACTCTTGCTCAGGCTGGTCTCAAGCTCCTGAGCTTAAGTAACCCTCCTGCCTTGGCCTCCCAGAGTTCTAGGATTACAGGCATGAGCCACCACAGCTAGCCTTTTTATCGCAGTTTTAAACAAGAAAAAGAATCTGGACTTCCAAGGAGAGAGGCCTGGGTTACATACACCCTGAGCTCTGATGTAAATGGAAAGAACAATTTTACCAATCTCTTAGGGTAGCCGTGAGTATTGCATGAGGTATTCATGTAAAGTACAGTGTACTTAACACGTGTAATGTTATTTCTATGTTTTTAGGACCATAAATGCTCAATAAACATCTGTTGGGATGAATCAATGAAGCAAATGTTTGAAGAGGTAATGACTTTCACTCTTTGAAGGAGGCTGTGTGTTTTGAGCTATCCTTGGGCCTCCCCAGTGCTAACTCCAAAGGTCCCATCTTGACGGTCAGTGGCATTTTTCCTAGCTGATCCTTCATGCCTGAAACTCCAGTTGGCTCCAGGGATGTCACTCTCTCTGGATTCCCCTCTACTTCCCTAGCCACGTTTCTCTGACCTCTCAATGCCGATGTGCTTAAGACACAGGGATTGTTTCTCTTCCCTTCTCTGTCTATACTCAGTTCCTAGGAGGCCTCTGCCAGACTTCTGGCTTCACATGCCGTTAATGCAAACCCAACACAGCTTTCCCTGCAGACCTCTCCTCTGAAATCCAGACTCATATAACCCCTCCCTACTTGGGGCCTTCACGTAGATGTCTCACTCAGCATTTTAGTGAACATGTAGAAGAGATGCAACTTAATATGTCCAAAATAAATGTCTCATCTCAGTAAAGGACTTCTCTACTTCTAATCGTTCAGACCAATAACCTCTGAATCATCCTTAACTTCTCTCTCTCATGTCCCACGTTCGATCTATCAGTAAATTCCATCTGCTCAGTCTTCAAAATACATCCAGAATCAACCCACTTCACTCCGTTGCTATCATCTTATTCCAAGCCCCAACACCCCTTCCCTGGATTATTGTTATAATAGTGATCTCTCTGCTTCTGTCTTAAACAATTTATTCTCCCCAAAGAGCACCCAGAATGATCTTTTAAAATTTCAGTAACTTCACATTCCTTCTGTGATCAAAACCCCTCCTTGGCCTCTTAATTCACTCAGGATTAAAGTTCTTACAGTGCCTACGCAACTTGGCACCGTTGCCCCTGGGATCTTAACTCTTACTTGCTCCTGCTTCTCTGACTTTCCCGTAGTTCTTTGAAATACTTAGCAGGCTCCTGCCCCAGGGCCTTTGGACTCCCTCTCCTGGACCCCTTGTTCTTGTTGATATATCCATGATGGGTTCCCTCCATTTTTTTCAGATCTCTGTTCATAGGTCATTTTATTAAAGAGAACTTTCTGCCCCCTGCATACAGAGCGCTCTCCCTCCGCTGATCTCCCACCTCCTTCTCTACCTTTCCCCTTGCTGCCTCTGTCTATCACCATGTAACACACCACAAACTTCACTTACTGATCTTTTTCATTGTCTGATTACCCCATGAATCACCTCAGCTCTATGAGGTGAGGTACCTTGCCTCATTCTTCAGTGTTTCTTAAGAACCCAGTGCCGAGCGCTGGCTAGGTCAAGTGAATCAATGAATGGACTCTGTGTGCCCATGTGTAAAGAGGCTGTCACCTGCAGGGGGTCCCAAGGCGTAAGAGTCCATGGATGGCTGAGACTCTGTTGCTGCCGTGTCTTTCCGAGAGGAAAGGGCGGTGGCTGTTGTCATCTCCTCAAAATCAACTGCCTGGGTGGGTTTACGGGGTAATCCTGTGGCCCTGGACCAAACAGAAGAACTGGGTCTTTTCCCCATTTTCTCAATGGAAAAAGAAAGCCTGTCCCACAGCCAGCCTTTCCACCTGGCACCTTTACTAACAGGGATGCTATTTGTTTGGGGTACCAGGGTGGACTCCTGAATCCCCCGAGAGAAGGTCAGGAGAAGTCCAAATGCATGTCCCCAAGAGGCTGGGTTTGCTGGTCACAGCAGGATGAACAGCAAATACAAGCTTTCCAAGCAGGGAGCAAGCCTGCCACAACCCTGTCCACTTGAGCTGGGATATTTTCTTCCTTCTCTGAGTGAGCAGACCCTGGCCATGGCCGTGGTGTCTGGCAACATTTCACTGATTCCCCAGCTTTCTCTGCATGTTACCACGGAAATGAGCCCCCGGCACTCCAGAAAGACATATTCCAGTAATGTTCATTCACCCACCTGATTGCCCTCATCGAGGGCCAGAGTGACAGACACACCGGCATGCACGCACACAGCGATCCCAGTGCAAGGGCTCCAACTGCCCTATGACACCACAGACATGAGAATGAGCAAGTCACATGGCAGGTGCTTATGACTCACATGGGCTGCTCGTGTGGCTCATGTGCAAAGATGAGGGGATATAACCTCGATTCGCAAATGCGATAATCTTGGCAGAAATCTCTCTCTTTCTCCCTCCCATTCAGCTTAGAAGCAAAACACAAAGAGAGGCTCTTGCTTTAAGGCGAAATCAAATCATCATTCTAGTTCTGATCAGTGGGGAGGAGGCAGAGAAACCCCTGGCTCTGCCTAAGTGCTGTCTGTTACCATCTGCCCCTGACGGCGAGCCTGCTTCTTCACCCAGCCTGGTTGGGTCTGGCCTCCCAGGCTGCTGAGGACCCCAAGCCCCTCATGTTGGAATGGACAGATAACATGCCTCCTATTGTTTATTTTCAGCTTCTTGGAATGTCTGCAAAATTATTGCATAGCACATCTTATTTTGCTATGTTGCTATATAAGTATGCTACCTATGTTAACGTGAGCTTGGTAGGTGTGGTGTGGTGGAAGAAGATACTTGTGTGTAGGTCTGTTTGTGCCCATGGCTTGGGTGTATGAATACCGTTTGATACATATCTGTGTGTGCAGTGTGTGGAAATGATCTCTGTAGGTGTGCGCATAGTGTGTGCAAGCACGTGTGTGTGCATGGATGTGTGGCGTACAGTTGGGCTGTACGTACGCATACAGAGTTCATCCATAAACGCCAAACCGGTGTTCATCCCCCTAACTCCTCTTGCTGCACACACAGTGCCCCTCTATAGCCTCGCTGGCCTCTGTGTTATTTGAGATGAGTGACCAAAGAAATGAGGGCTGTAGTTTCTGCCCCTCAAAGATGTACCCCAGGCAGCAGGGAAAATGGAATCAAGCTAGCAGTGTGCAAGGGCAGGCATAAGTAAAAACAAAAATGAAAACGAAGTTTCTTGGTGTTTGGAACCTGAGGAGCTCTCCTTTCCTATGGAGAGCCACGCCTACATACAGGGTCAGACTGGCTGAAAAATCCAGCAGTGAGATTTCTGTTGTTTCCACTCCTACAGACACACGCTCTGGCTCTTCGTTACCTTGGGTGATGCAATGATTTCACTGAAAACATACAGAAACCCACGTTCACCATTAAAACTACGGTTTTGCTGCAAATTGACCACAGCCAACCTAGGAAAGAGGACTCCAGCCACCACTACAAAAACACACACTCTTTTCCTTTTAGAGTCAAGGATAGCCTATGACAACACAGCACAGTCAAGGCCCCAGATGAAAATGACCTATCTTTTAACAATTTGTATCTCTGGTCAGAAAAGTTGCAATATGACCTTGAACCATGAATTATGGCAAACCATTGAAATTGCGGGCATTTAACCGTCTCTAACCCATGAAACTATTTCATGTGATTCAACCTAACACCGTACCTCTTTGAGAGTCTGTGAATAAAATGAGGATACCGCTCCATATCTAACAGGATTGTTTCAGAGATTAAATGCCCAACAAATGCCACGACCTAACCTGATAGCACAACCCACTTTTTCCCAAATGTATCTCTTTGGGGCAGATAAAAGGAAATGAGTTTCTCTGCTGCTCAGAGCTCGTTGCTTAGTTTCCCAACATGTTACACCCCGTAGACGCTGGAAAGGGTCAGAAGCCCTTTCGAATCCCTCTCCTTTAATCTCTTCTATTGCAAGAACTCTTTCTTGTTCTCCGACCTTTCATTTTCCTAGCCTCTTGTTCTTGTCGCAGGGATGGAACGTGCACTCTTCTCTTTCTGAGCACGGTATACCATTATTGTTCGTCTTGTTCAGCGTTTGCAGTTTTCTGCTCCCAGTATTGACTCTGTCACCTTTAGATTTTTCTTTCTGTTTTATTCCACAGCCTTTGATGGTCCAGTCACTTTGGCTGGTGTTCATACGTAAGAGCTGTAAAGCTGTTTAGAAGCCATGAATGTGGCTTGTTGACTGGTGAGCTTCCCTACTGGATGAAAAATCAGGGTCAGCTTCCCTAGCAAGGACTTCTCCTACTTGGGAGCTATGACCTGGCAGCCAGTATGAATCTCTACCTTTAATATAAAACTGTGTGTAAGATCAAGTGTTCTGTCCTTATCTTGAGTAGGGGCCAGTTTATCTTCACACAAAGAAAAGCATCCAGTATTTGGTTGTAATAGAAGTGAGAAATTGGTCGGTTGGGGGAAGCAGTGGGGGTCATGATGGTGATGGTGATAACGGTGGTGTTGGTAATGGTCATGGTGGTAGTAGTGATGATAAAGGTGGGGATGATGCTGGTCATGGCAGTGGTGGGGTGGTGATGGTGATAACAGTGGTGATGGTAATGGTCATGTTGGTAGTAGTGATGGTAAAGGTGGGGATGATGCTGGTCATGGCAGTGGTGGTGGTGGTAATGGTGATGGTAATGGTCATGGTGGTAGTAGTGATGGTAAAGGTGGGGACGATGCTGGTCATGGCAGTGGTGGGGTGGTGGTGGTGGTAATGGTGATGGTAATGATGATGGTCACAGTGGTGGTGGTGGTGATGGTGACAGTGATCGTGATAGTGATGGTGTTTCTCTAACCACTCCTACTTTTTTTAAACTAATTACCCAACTGATTTCCTTTCTCTAAAAACTAATTGACATAACTAAGCTTCTTTTCCCTTTGTCTTTGTAAATTTAAATCTTTCGTATTCCATTGTTATTTTAGTGGGGTCTGAGGAAGAAGCAGACATAAATGAAGGAGTACAATTTCCATTTCAAAATGGAAGTTCCGCCTGCCCTCTTAAAGGCCTAGATTTTGCTTCTTTTCATCTTATTTTCTGCCCTTTCCCTATTTAGTCTATTTTAAATATATAAATAATAAGTTCCATCTCTAAGCACAGTGAGTAGTCCAAAACACGACAAGACTGCTCAGTTCGTCACTGTCCCATACAAGCTCAGACATCAGACTCACTTGGTTTCTCAGCGAGTAAAAGGGGCCAGGACCATTTCAGTCTTTTGAGGGTTTTTTTGGGTATATGTTTTTTTCTAATCTAGGAAAATTGAGGTATATTTTAAACATTTGCATTTACCAAATTCATGCTTTCCACACTGAAAAAAAAATTACTAAGCGAGATAATTATGTGCTATTCACAAGATAATTACAGGATTTATTGAAAATATTAATTCATAACACACAGACAGAGTGGGACAGTAATGAGACTGAAGTGTAAACCAGTGCGATGAATATCTTCTTTGAAATCTATCTCCATTCATTTAGAGATAATATCAGCCTTCCCAACCTTAGGATTTCCATAAATGCAGTAGCCAGGGTGTTTGCTCCTATTCACTGCTACATGTACCCTCTGCCTTGACCCTGCTCCTACAACCCTGCAGGAGATGGGGGCTGGGAAAGCAGCCGTGCAGCACCACAAAGGCAGCTCTGCGGGGATGGGAGTGACGCTGCCCCTGCGCTGTGGGCCAGGTGGGCCGGACCTTCTTGGCGGTAACTTGCCACAGCAGGAGCTTTCCACTCCACACGCCCAGGTCGTGCCTGGGACTGACTGTGCCTCAGGAGCTGAGTGTCATCTGGGCCCTGACAGGTAGACAGAAAAGGAGTTAGCTGACGGGTATGGTTTTCCTCTGAGCAAGAGAGTATTGGAATCCAGGTAAATCCTCTCTTTTCAACCCATCTTAATATTTAAAGAAACATAAAACAGAAAGAAAAAATCACTCACCCACCATATTCTTACCAGCCAAATGGATTAGCCATTTTTATTTGTTCTCGTTTTCTTCCTATTTATCTGTATCATTTTAGGTACTTTCTCTCTCTCTCTCTTACACACACACATACACACACATATATCTTTTTTTTTAATTAAGTCATTTGTACATAGATCATAGATACATTTATGCCATTATGGGATTCAATGCGTTGATTATTTGTACAAATTGGAGTGCTTACATGCTACTAATCAACATAGCTTTCACCTCATTTACTCCACACACATGTATCTGGAAATGAACAGAACACCAGCTCTGAAGTCAGATTTGTTTCAAATCCTGTCTCCCCACCCTCTCTTAACAAATGCATGGCCTTGGGATGAGCCAACTTCCCTAAGCTCGAGTTTTATCTGTACAAAGGGGATAATAATAATAATAATATCAACTCTGTAGGATCATTTCAGAATAAAAAAATGTGAAACGATATATGGGAAATACCAATCACAGTATCTACTGCATAGTAGATGCTTAATGAACAATAGCCAGAATTATTGTCATCGATCTATAATTCAACAAACATTCAGTAAGCCTTTATTAAGTGCCGGACAATAGGGGATAAGATCAGGACCCTGTCCTGAGAGAAGGCATCCTCCAGGGCTGGAGATGGCACATAAATAGACGAGCGTGCTGGACACAGAGGACTCCCGTCACCTTTGTGCTAGCAACAATGAGGCATGCACTGAGCTGGACCGGGCGGACAGAAGGAAAGAGCAGACAGGTCAGGATTTGGTTAACACAGGCCACGCACCGTTTGGGAGAACTTGCAGAGAGACGTTGTGGTATTCTGCTTTTTTAAACCGAACATCAAATTACAAGCACTTTTGATGCTGCTACATAATCTTCCCATCATTTTTAATGACGGCATAATATTACACTGCTTCGAGGTACTACATTTTCCTCCACCTTTCCCCTGTCATTTGATTCATAGGTTACCAATTTACAGCTATTATAGACACAGCTACAGTGAACATGCCTGCCACAGTTTTTCCTATTCCTCTAGGATAAATTCTAGGTCAAAGGGTAGGAACATTTTTTAATAGCTCTCGCAACTCACCGCCAACTTGTTTTCAAAGGATTCATACAATGGATATTATCATAATTTCGTGTATTTTGTCAGAATAAGTGAAATTGGTGCGTCAACGTTGTTTTAATTTCTATTTCTTTGATGAGTTGTTTGGCAGGGGAAATTGAATTAACATGGGTATCTCAGATGGATGTAAGGGCAGGAGAGAGCAGGAAATTGTGACTGCTGCAGGTATGGGGCTGGGGAGGGGTCTGTCGCACGGAGACAGGAAGAGGAGGAGGCCTACATGTTGACACTAATTGCATTTCTTAATTGCGTTGTTTGTATTTTACCTTTCTTCCATGACTGACTTAATGAATAATTAACATCATCATAATCACCATTGACTATATGTAACAGGGGGGAGAAATTGTCATTTCTAACCCTGACTGCCTTTTCAGGAGGGTAATGACTGTTAAATAGGGAGCCTATATTCTGCTGAGCACTTTTTCTAAACTTTGAAGGATCTGGAAAAACAACTGAAACCAGAATAATATCTGTGGCTCTTCTATTATTGATTGGCAAGTTGTTGGCTTTGCTGTTGCTGCTTGCCTGGGGCCTATCCCCACCTCGGGAGTGGGCAGGGCAAGTTCTGAGCTGAGGGGAGGGGAGGGGAAGAGAGGAGAGGGAGCCCCACTCCCCCTGCTCCCCTGAGACTGTTCCACAGAGAATACGATGGGGGTGCATGAGACCAGCCACACGTGAAGCTGTTTTTCCCAGATCGGGGAGGAACCCTGGAGGAAGGTATGGTGGGAGCATCCAGTTGTGAAAGAGGATCCTGAGAACATGAGACAGGACGGGGGCGGGGGTCAGGGGAGCGCGGTGAGCAGGCTGCGCTGCTGAAATAGCACTGCACAAGCCCAGGTCCAGCCGGCTCAAGGACAACATTCAGCCTTTGCAGAAGGAAGCAGCTAGATAAATGGGCTGGAGGCAGCATTCAGTGTGGAAGTTTTCTGCAAGTTCCCAAGGGCCCCAGTAAGGGATGCTGAGATACTCATAAGGGCTAGTGGTGAACAGATGTTAGGGCCAGAGGCTAATAATGGGTAGCCACACAGTGCCCCAAAGGCCGGTTGAGGCAAGTCACCCTCAGCAGATACAAATCCAGGTGCTGGACTAGAACAGGAGGCTGACATCAGGATGGATGCCAGCAAGAATGCAGAATATGAGGACAATTAATGACAATTATTGACATGGTGGGAGTGAGGGAAGGGGAGAGCAGAGAGAGAAAGAATGAGGGAGGGGTGGGGAAAGGAAGAGCAGAGAGAGGGAAGGAGCGAGGGGGGTGGGGTCCTGGGGCCTTGGTGTGTGCCACACCTTTTGGGGGCAAAACACGACTGTAAGAGGGACTTTACCCAACAAATGCAACCAGTGCAACATGGTTTCTTGTACCCTCAATGAATCCCCAACAATAAAAAAAAAAAGATCTATTTATTAAAAAAAAAAAAAAGAATGCAGAAGGTTCAAGGTCTCATAAGCTCCCATGCACCCTGACCCCAACAGCTGATCCATGCCACCTGCACTTAGGAGAAAATGCCCAACTACTTTACATCACAGAGGGAAAAGAATTTGGGATTCCCGGGGAGTTCTGGGAAGGGAGAAGGCAGGCAGAAATGTTAGAGGAAAGAGATGATCTAAAAGCCATCAAGATGGCAGAAGGCTCTGTACCTTGAGGTGGTCTTCCTTCCTTGGATGCTCTAAATGACCAGGAAGAGCTATTCAGCTAACTACTTGCTGTCAGTTAATATTTTAGGAAAACTAATATTGAAACTCACTTTCTAGCCCACATGGATGTGAAATAGGCATCAGGCCAGTATGAAGAAGCTGGGGACACTGAGGACCATGAGGACATGACCCTGGAGAAATCACAAACATGGATGGAGAGAGGCTATGAGTGTTCAAGCCTGTGACCCTGGGTTGTTCCAGCCCAGAAAAGCCCATATCTCTGGGAACAGTCTCTTGACATAGTAAAAATGGGGGCTCTGGCAACACATAGCCCGGATCCAAATTCCAGGTCTCCTACTTAGTAGCTGAGTGGCACTGGGCAGGACCCTTGACTTCTCTCAATCTCCTTCCCTTATCTCTAAGATGGGGTAATAAGAGCACTAACTTCCTAGAATTGTTCTGAGAATTCAATGAGGAAATAACCTGTAAAACACTTACTTTTGAGACTGATACATGGCAAATAGCATTAAAAAGCTATGACAAGGAAGATAAGGATAACAAAAATGGAAATGGTGCTGATAATAATAGTACACTTGGTTACTTTCCTGCCTAATGTCCCTTCTCCCCTTTTGTTTCCAATAGAACCATGCCCAGCCTCAGTGATAAATCTCTATGAGTCTGAGTGGATCATGACAAGTATCTCCCCTGCATCCCTTGAGGTCATGTGACACAGTTGTGACTCTGCAAAAGCTTTTTTTTTTTTTTTTTTTAAACTTGGCATCTTAGTCTGTTTACTGTTTCTATATCAGAATACCATATACTAGGTAATTTATAGAGAAAAGTAGTCTGTTTAGTTCATGGTTCTAGAGACCAGCAAGTCCAAGAACAGGCAGCAGTGTCTGGTGAAGGCCTTCTTCCTGAGTCAAAACATGGTGGAAGGCATCACACAGTTAGAGGGAAAAAGCTTGTGTGTGTGTTCAGCTCTCTCTTCCTCTTCTTATTAAATCACCAGTCTCATGACAGGAGCCCCACCCTGATGACCTTATCTAATCCTAATTACCTCCCAAAGGCCCCACCTTTAATCAACATATGAATTTGAGAATTAAGTTTCCAACACATGAAATTTGAGGAACACCATATTTAAACCATAACGAAAGAAAGAAAGAAAGGAAGGAAGGAAGGAAGGAAGGAAGGAAGGAAGGAAGGAAAGACCTAGACATCTTCCCCTGCTTCATTCTCCTTGGACATAGATGTGATATCTAGAGCTATGGTGTCATGATGTGATTCTGAGGGACAAATGTGAGGGAAGAGGCCACAGGAATCAGAGTCATTGGTAGAGTGTTAGTAAAATGCTACACCAGAACTCCCATATGCTCATCTTCTTATAAGAAATTAGGATATTAAACTACTGGGTCATATCTTCAGTTATTTGTATCTAAAGGCATTCCTAAAAGATAGAATGCTGATTTATCCTCAAGGAGTAAAGAAGCCAAAATGGACTTGTAGGTTGCCTGTTTATTCTGACCTGTAAACCTGTGATATATAATCACTTCCTGTTTCCCACAATATCATAACATCCTCACCCATTAAAAGTGGCTCCAGGAAAATCACCTCATTTTGCCTGATTGGAGCACAGCTGTTGTAAAGAAAGTGAGGCTAAGTTAGTATCCAAAACAGGGGTGTCTGACCTGTTGTTCGTGGGCCCAGGGCTGATTTTGTGAGGACTTTTTTGCTTATATTTGGTGTTCATGGACTTTTTTTTGCTAATCAGCTTTCCTCAGTGTTTGTGAATTTAATGTGTGGCCCAAGACAACTCTTATTCTTTTAATGCGCAGCAGAGAAGATTGGATGCACTTGAAAGTTTTCCTTCTTAAGAAATCGATGATGAAGAAATGTTTACAAGAGAAAGGGGGGAGTTGAATCTCAATCAATATCATCTTGAAAAATCCAAGTGCACATGCTCCTACTGAGAAACCCCACCATTACCAAATCCCCAATTATTTTATTGCTTCATTCACTGTAATCCAAACTGTTCTTGGCTTGTTCTGCCTCCCTGAGGCCCAGGTTGACTATTCCATGAGTTCCTATGAAATGACCAAATATTATTTTTGTAGCTCCAGTGCTTAAGATGGGAACAGGCACAGAGTAGGAGCTCAGTCTAGCATGAACAAATGAATGAATGAGAAAGAAAGAGATTATGACAGAATATTTTAAAGACAAAGTCTTCAGGCCCTCAGTAGAGTTGAAGTAGGTAAGTTTTATGGATGAGCAGTTATGACCAGGGGTTCTCTTGAGTCAAGAGGACTCAGGTCCCATCCTGTCTCTGCGCTGCCATACACTTAGTCTTGTGGTGTGGGTAAGTCACTGGGCTCCATGCCTCAGTTTCCCTCTCTGTAAGTACAGGGCCAGTTATGGCACCCTTATAGGATTGTCTGTGAGAGTCATAGTCACTTAGAAGTGACTGTTCACAGAAAGCCCTCAGGGAAGGGAGGCAGGGGTGGTGGTATTATTACAGCATTTCTTTTTGCTCAGACAACATCAAGATCACCAGAAGGGCTGCCAAACATAGCCATCTGGGCGCTGTTCCCTCGCCCCTGCCAGTCTTTCTGATTCAGTAGGTCTGTGGTGAACAGCCCTGGCTGCCACGGCTGCTATCACTCGGAGAACTGCTCTTTCAGAACCACTGGCCCAGCTTATTGCTTAGGCTGCCACAGGGTAGGCCGTGCTTGGCAGAAGGCAGTAAAGAGCAGCCAAGAAGAGAAGAAAGAAAGGCAAAAAAAGAAAAAAACAAAAACAAACAAACAAAAAAATCTTGGAAATTCCCGCACAGAACTTCCCAGCCTATACGCTGGGGTTGGGTGTGAGTGTGCCCAGAAATTGGTCCTCATCCCTCAGGTCTCTAAACATAGTTGAGCAGGCTATGCCCAGAACACGGGCATCCTGCTTTAGTTTCAAGGCCAATGGGGCTGAAATCCCCAGACAGGATGCCTTTTCCTAACATAAATAAAGCCTCTGAGTATTCAGCCCCTCAAGGGGGTTTGTTTGGAGGGATGAGGGGTGAGAAACTGGGGCACCTGTCCTGTTGCCTCAAGCCTCAAGCAGGCTCAACTATTTACCTTTGATATACACAAAGACCACACAAATATGGTCATTTCCTATGTTTGCTGTGACCTGAAAAATTTGGTGACGTCTTCCTCTAAGGTTGTCCAACAGCATAGCCACTAGAAACAGGTGGCTCTTCCAAACTGAGATGTCCCATATGTGTAAAATATACACTGGATTGCTAAAACTTAGAACAAAAATCAGAAACTCATTTGTAATTTGTTTTATATCGAGTACATGTCAAGTGTTAAAATGTTAACTATATTGGATATGCTACTAAAATAATTCTCACCAGTTTCTTTTTGCTTTTTTAATGCGGCTATTAGAAAATTTAAAATTACATATGTGGCTTGCAGGATACGTGTGCAGTGTGTTGCCCTAGAAAACTGACATTTTGCAGAAACATAAGTGGCTTGGTCTGTTTGTGTGGGTGGGGTCTGGGGGCATATGTGTGTAAGCATGTCTATGTATGTTAGTGTATAGCTAAAGTGCTGAAGGGCAGCAGAGAGGACCCGTGAGCAGTCCAAGTACTTGAACTTGATCCTGAAAGAGACAGAGAATGCTTCAGAAGTTATGAGAAGCAGATTGACCTTATTAGATTTTCTAAATGACACCTAGAAACAGTGGAGGAAAGACTGGAGGGTTTCACAAGAGAAGAAGAAAAGTGATGGGACAGAAGAAGGCCATTACCAGCTCAGGCCAGGCCAGGGATGGAGAGTGTGGGCTCTAGAGGCAAGCTGCTCCATTCCAATCCTAGACTTTCCACTAACTATGTGTGTGAGCTCCCACAAGTCACCTAACTTAACCCTCAGTTTGTTCATCTGTAAAGTAGGATCTGTGTCGTTGTGTCACTATAGGTTGCAGGTTGCTAATTGTGTCCCCCGTATGGTGGTGGAAAGAGGGCGACACTGGAGTCCCTTTCATAAGGGCACTAATCCTACTCATGATGGCTCTGCCCTCATGACCTAATCACCTCCTAAAGGCCCCACCTCCTAATACCACCACCTTGGGTGTTAGGTTTCAATATACGAGTTTTGGGGTACACAAACATTCAGACCATTGCACAAGGCATTAGTGTATTTATAGATGTTTAAAGCAGCGTCTGACTTGCCCTGCTGGGTGGGTCACATGCTCCTCTCTGACTTTGCCAAGAGGGTGTGGTCTCATGAGTGGATTAGCCAGGATCTTGTGCCCAGCCCCCATGGGCAGGCAGCTGGGGCTGTTATCCCAAGAAAGCAGAGGAAGGGAAGTGTGCTGGCCAACACAAACAGCAGCTGCCCCCCGTCCACTCCACCTTCCCGGCTCTGTGACCTTGGGCAAGTGACTCAATGCATCAGAGACCCAATTTATGCTTCTGTAAAACCTTCCTAGGGAAATGACAGATTACACAATCCCTGCCCCACAGAAGGTGCCCAACAAATGCTAATCCCTTCATAGGACAAATAATGTGTCCATCATAGGCAGTGGAGACCCGACCTTTGGCCAGAGCTAGACAATTACCTAGGTTTGGGAGCTGTTCTGGCTGGAAGGTCAGACCATACCTCAGACGCTCAATGTCAACAGAAAGTTCAGCTGGGACTTTCAGCTGGGGGCCTGATGAGTGGGCCCTGGACTGGTGTCTGTTTAGCAAACATCCACCAGCCATCCTCTTGGAAACCTTTCTTCACTCACTAAGCAGTTTTGGTCCAACCTGTTCTCCTTTTGTAGTTGGGATTTTGTAAGAGGCCAAATTCCAGGCTGGGGCAGGATAAACAAGATCGCATGGCTAATGACTGGTGAGTCTGCCTGGAATGCAATTTACTGCAGATTTCCGTGAAGGAGACTTTATCACCCCCTGGACTGTTTACAGGGAGGTTGTTAAAACAAGAAGTGGGTGGGGAGGTGGGGGGTTCCAGGCTCCATAGGATGGCTGCCTGGCATCTTTTCTCCACCCTCTTTTAAGGACCAGGGACATCTGCTACTGAGAATTCTCTGTCCCAAATACAATCTTCTTAGTCAAAACCTTCCATTCATCTAACAGATTATGGCTTGGAAAAAAGTCTCAGTTCTACCACTACCCCAGTTTTGCAGGTGGGGAGATCAGAACTAAGTATGGGGAAGTAACTTACCCAAGGACACACAGCCAGGAAATGGCAGGGCCAGGATTAGAAAATTTTCCACAAAGCACACCAGGCAAAAATAGTGTTTGTGCTCAATATTCTGGACCCACAGCTAACCCTTCCTTCTGAGCGGGGAGGATACTTGACTTGAATATAGTTTGGTGGTGAAGGGAATTGGAGGGTCTCTTGTTCAATGTGAGTGCTATTACGGTAGGAAAAGATTTTTCTTTTAACCTAGCTCAGAATCTTAGACATTTGCTTCCTTGACCTCACACTGGCCCTTCTCTGTCCAAACATAGCTCAAGCCTCTCCAGCTCAGTGTCTACCCTGTGTCTAAAGCAATGTCAAAGTAGGCAGGTAGGTAGGAAGAGATCTGAGTTCAGTTCCTAGCCTGGCCACAATCCTGCCATCTAAATGACTTTAGGCAAATCACTAATCATCTGTCACTGGGCCTCAGTTTTCTTATCTGAAAAAAGGGGGTGTAAAGTCTAGACGAGCTCAGAGATCCCATCCATGCTTCTAAAACATCTGCTTGCAGCTCCGCGGCTGAGGAGATGGGACCCAGGGCAATGCCTGGCCCTGCTCTGCACCCTACTGCCCTGCCTTGCTGACAACACCCACAGGTCTCCCCACACTGCTGACAATGGCCCCGGCTGTCCCCTCTGGTGAGCTCAGCACAGCATTCAGCATTTGTGAGAACCGATGGTGGAGATAAACATAGGCAGCTCTGCCCCCACGCAGCTCAGCTCGAGGCAACTGGGACCAGCCTGGGGGAGGACTGGTTGCCAGCCCAGAACGAACAGGCTTGGGGTGGGCAGGTTCCATTAGCTCATTCTCCTAATTGTTCTGGCTGGTCATTGTTTCTCCTGATTAATTCCCAATTAGCACTGGGGAGCACAGCTTGGGTTTGATTCTGCCAGTTCTCCAGAGCCAGTTCTCAGCTATTTCTGGCTTGGCCAGACCTAGGGCCTTCCTGCTTCCATGCTAGCTGCAATGCAGGAAGGGCCTTGGGGGCATCTACACGTTGGCACCCTCACGACAGCACCGTGAAATTGGCCTCCTTGTCACTACTGCACGCATACAGAGACCGAAGCTTGCCGAGGTGAGGCTTCTTGCCCAGCTCCCCACAGCAAGGAATTGGTGCTGATGAATGCCACCTTCCAGATTTTCGAACATATGTGCTTTCTGGTCCCACTGTGGTCTTCTTTTCTCACCCCCTAACTCACTGCCTTGCCATTGCCGAACTTGAATCCTTTTGAAATGAATTATTAATTTAATAAAATAAATAAACAACCCCTAGGCCTTGTCTTTCCAACTGGAGCCCCAGAGTCTGTGCCATTCGGGCAATTTCTAAGCCAGCCGGGGAATCTCCTGGTCATGTTAGGAATAAGCAAAGCCATTTGGGTTTTAATAACATGGTGAGAAAATAGTGTGACTTTAAAGTCTTTATTAGCCCTGGAATGCATTTTCCAAAGCAGGAATTAGCTGACACAGGCAGAGTGTCAGCTGGAAAAACAAGGTCTGGGTTAGGTGGCCCAGAAAAAAACCTGCTTTGGTGCCCAGAGCCTCCCATTGATTTCAATTGCTGGTTAGCAGAGGCCAGCAGAACAATTGTCCCATCGGTGAATGTGCCATTAGAAATGACCCCACACAGCTAATGGGGGTTTAATAGTGGCTTGCTTAGTCCTTGGTATGGTTCCTGTTGTCATTTTTAGTAAGAAAATTACCTGTCTGTCATTCTCTTTAAACTTGCACAGTAATAATTAGCCAGGCCCCAAAGAGAAGCTGGTTACCCTTAACCTTGGCTAGATGAAAGCTCAGTGACCCATTAAAGTCTGTGAAATCATTTAACTCTGCCTAACTAGGGAAGTAATGTTGTAGCACATATTTGGTAGAAAATGGCTATAATAACTCACATTTGTTCATCATTTCACAACTTGCAGAGCTCAGGATAACCTTGAGGTCGTAAGGACGGACTCTCATTTAGGGGTCAACAAATCAGGGCCCACTCTACTGAATCTGGCCCACTTCATATCTTTGTAAATAAAGTTTTATTGGAGCCCAGCCAGGCCCATTCATTTACATAGTGTCTGCAGCTGCTTTTGTGCTTCATTAGAGTTGAATAGTTGTGACAGACATCATATGGCCTGCAAAACCTAAAATATCCACTCTCTGATCTTTTACAGAAAAAGAAAAAGTTTAATGGCCTTTGCCCTAATTCACAAAGGCCAAGAATGAATCCTGCATCAATCACTTACCAGCTATGTGATCTTGATCAAATTACTTTACTCCCATTCTTTGCTCCAGTTTCTTCACCCGTTAAGTAAAGCTAATGAGAGCACCTATGTGCTATAGAATTCATCAACAACTTCAGTCACACATGCTCTTTTGAACTTGAGCATGATTATGTGACTTGCCTTGAGTAGGAAAACATAAGGGGAAGTGATGCACTTCTAGATAGGAGCAAGGATTCTCCATGCTCTTTCTCATACCATGTTGACCAAGGGGGTAGGCCATGTGCCTTGGATGTTGCAACTATAGGATAGTCAACTATAGGATAGTCAACTTGGGTTCCCAAGTGATCACAGTGAATAGAGACCCCCTCAACTCACAAAGGACATCAAGCAAGAGTGGTAAATAAATCTTTAGTGTTTAAACCACTGAAGATTTGAGCATTGTTTGCTACTTCAGCAAAACCTAGCTCATGTTAACTAACTGACAAGATTTCATAAGGTTTTTGTTAGGATGTAATGAGTTAGGATTTTAAGGTATTTGAAACAGTGGCTGACACATCCTAAGTACACAATGAATGCTAATTGAAATTACTCATATCATTATGTCAATTTTTATTAACAAAATGTATATTATTTTTGTGCATTATCTAATTTTCAACTTCACAGTAACTGTAAGGTAGTGACTTATCTTCATTTATTATTCAATGAACATTTAACAAACACCTGTTTTACATGGTTATGTGCTAGACTCTAGGACATAGATTTAAATAAGGCACACTTTCCTTTTTTAGAAGGGAGGAGGTCCATTTAGCCCATACTTGAGAATGGATGTGATACCAAACAAAGGCATCTCAGAGCTGAATCTGAGAAGTTAAGCAGGAAACAAATTGGAAAAGAGAAGGGAGAACATCAGGGTAGAAGGAACCAGCATATAAAATGATACAGAAACCTGAAATTACATGTTCTTTGTGGAAAAAATTAAACAGATTGATGTGATAGAGGGCCAGGGTTTTGCTTAGAGATACAGCGGACAATGTTGCTTAGCCGCCTGATAGACATGTGCAATCCACTTCTTCCTCACCAGCCTCATACTACAGAAGAAAAGCAAGATGTGTGCTCTACCTTGCAGCTACAGTTGCCATGTGACACAGACAGCTTGGAAAAGATGTCATGAGAAGTCTCCTGGGAAAATTCGGATTAAAAAAAAAAGAAGCACATGAAGACAGCTCATCACTGTCACAGATGGGTATAATGCTGGGAGCTGTGGCAACCTTCTTGTGACAACAAGGGGAAGGCCAAGAGAACAGGACAGATAGACTCAATATCTGGATATTAAGCTACTGCTGGGCAATCCTGGAATTGTGTACACCCCAGACTTCTCCATAAGTAAACAACAGAAATCCTTGTGATTCAAGCCGCTGTGTGTCTATTATTTGCTCCATTAATATCTTAACTAATGGAGGAATTGTGAGAAATGAGCCTGGCGACATTAGCAAGGGCTAAATCATGCGGGGAATGTCTAAAGGCAATCAGCGTAAGTGGAGGACTTTAGGTAGGGAAAGGAGATTCAGGTTCAGAGAGGGTAAGTAACAACCCAGAACCCCACTGCTAATAGGCTTCTGAGCTGAGATTTGCAACTGAGATCTTCCAAGCCAACCAAGTCTCTTTTCACTGCTGTGGGGAGCGTTTTGCCTCTTTGGCTGAATGGTTCTGGGCAAGCCACAGGAGGATTGCTTTGGCCCATGGGTCATTTCTAACCACAAGCCAGAGAAGTTGAAATTTGGCCAAAAATCCTTTCTAATTTGGAACCAGATCTGTGATCTTCATAAACAAGGAGACTTGAAGAGGTGTCTGGAGCTATGGGAGAAGGTGAAGCATCTTAGGGGCCAAAGTGGACTTCAGGAAAAGACAAAAGACACAGACATGGAGGAAATTAGAAACAGAAGGACGATGCTGACCCTTCCGCCACCTTAGTTCTGTTGGCTGAGAAGGAAAAGGCAATCCCAGCATCCTCTCCTGCCTCTCCAGGGCTTGCACCCCTCTGGCTCACGCTGCTCCACCAGACATCTAGGGGACCCTGAGCCCCTCGGGCCATGGAAGCACCTTACCTGTGTCTCTCAGAATCCAGCTCACCACATGACACAGAAAGGCCACTTCATCAGTGTCTGTCCTAAGTGGACTGAAACTTGAGATAAAGTGATACCTCTGAGGTGGGCACCTCCTCAAAAGATGGGGTCACAGATTATCCCAATGTTTTTCTCCCCCAGGATCTTTGAAGCCAAATGGACTCACTCATATGTCACTCTCCCCAACAAAGAGATCAAAGAACAGCTGATAGTCGATGTAGATGAACAGTTCAGAGCACTAGTTCTGAGAATCAAACTGCCTGGTTCTGCCACTTACTAGCAGATGTGTGATGCTGAGCTAGCAGTCTCCATGTCTCGTTCTCCTCACCAGTACGGTAGGACCATACACCATGCTTATGAGAATGAAGTGAGTTACCCTTTAGAAAATGCTGACGTACACCATACACTTGATAAATGCTCCTCTTAGGCTATGAACGGTGGCTCATGCCTATAATCCTAGTGCTCTGGGAGGCTGAGCTGGGTGGATTGCTTGAGTTCAGGAGTTCCAGACCAGCCTGAGCATGAGCAAGACCCCATCTCTTCTAAAAATAGAAAAATTAGCCAGGCATTGTGGCCAGTGCCTGTAGTCCTAGCTACTCAAGAGGCCGAGGCAGGGGGATCGCTTATGCTCATGAGTTTGAGGTTGCTGTGAGCTATGATGAAACCATAGCACTCTAGCCTGGGGCAACAGTGAGACTGTGTCTCAAAAAAAGTTTTTTTTTTTTTTTTAGATAAATGTTGTTGTCTTGTTGTGATTCAGGACCTCACTCCAGCATTACACCACTCTTACTACATGGATCTCAGACTGTTCTCGCCAGCCTTGAAATCACTTTTCTTCCCCCGGGGAACTTGGAGCCCATCATTCCTCTACAGATCTGGCGCTCAGACCCCAGTGCCTCTTGCTGCCCCGGGTAGGACCGGCCTGAGTCCACACTACCCCATCGTCACCCCTGAGTCTGCCTCTAGCCTTCCCCCCTCTCAGTTCTTCCCTGGGTGGGGGCTGAGGGCGAGCTGCGCCCAGGCAGGCCTGTCTCTGCTGAGCCTTGTTTGTGTATTTCCACCTTCACGCTTCGGTTGCAGGCGCCCCTGACTCATCAGTTAAGTTAACAATCTCCAGAAGTGCTTCTCCTCCTGCGACACCTCACCCTACAGCCTGCCTAGCCTGGCAGAGTGTGGGCTCCACAGGATGTGTCTATTCTACACTCTGCCCTCCTTTCCTCGCTGCCCTGAGGCAACTTGAGGGCAAAGGCGCACGCGAGTGTGTGTGTGTAGAATTTTGCGTTTCACAGAAATAAATCATGGGCCATCTGCCTGACCCATCGAGAAGGTCATTATTTTTAACAGTAACAGCAGTAACTCACATTTACTGAGCACTTATTATAAGCCAGGCAGTCTGCTAAGCACTTTATGTGAATTAACTTGTAGAATGTTCACAATAGCCTTGGGAAAGCAGGTGTTTTTGAAATTGCTGTTTTATAGACAAATAGACTTCAGCTTAGAAAATAACTTGCCCAAATCATGCAGCTTTACTAGTAAGTGACAATGACAGGATTTGACTCCAGCCTGTCTCCCTCCAAAATGTGCCCTTAGTCCGTGCTTCAAACTTTTCGGTATGCAGATCACTTTGAGACCTTGTTAAAATGCATGTGCTGATTCAGTCGGTCTAAGCTGGGGGCTAAGATTCAGCATCTGAGAACATTTCACATGATGTCAGTGCGGCTGGTCTGAGCACACACTTGAAGTCACATAGATGTAAATCACACTAAAGTTCCTCCTAACCCATTAGGTTGACTGTAGAATGTTCAATTAAACTCTTGCCTGGAAGGAATTTTCTGAAATAGAAACATAGAAAAGATGTATGGCTGGGAGTCTGGGGTTTGAATTCCAGCAGCTCTTTAGTTATCACAACCTCAAGTAACTCCCACTCTTAGAAACTCTTGTTTCCTCATCTGCAGAATAAGGATAATAGTACCAGTGAAAGGTGATTGCAAAGGATTAGATATAATACTCTCTGTAGACAGCACCAAAAGTATTGCTCTTAAAGTAGTTTGTTATTAAAGTAATAAAAACCAACTAATATTACTCATAACAACTCCCAATTGAATGGGCCATGGGTTGCGTCCTGTGTTGCAGTCGCTCCATTTTTCATTCATTCCCAAACCTTATTTCTTAACCATCTGCTTGATGATCCAGGATATAGAGAGCCATCACAGCATTTTATTGCAATAATTAGAGACCTTCACTACCTTAGCATCTGAGCACTATAGGACTCTCTGTGAAGCGTTGTTTTATACACACAGAGTGATTCTCCTAAGCCCCTTCCCTCTTTAGAAAAAAGAGATGAAACAGAAAGAAAGCCTAGATTTTCCCCATCATAAAAAAAAAAAAAATAGGAGAGAGAGATCACAAAGGGAGCAGAAACAAGAAGTAAAGTGACGTCCACCACTGAATTTCCAGCTATGGAAGTTCAGTGTGGAGAACAACAGATAGGTGCAATAGACACTGATAATCTAACCAAATGACAAAGTAGTGGAATTTATGTGTCTCTCCTGACCTCCCTTAAATTTTTCTCTTGCAATAAACTAAATGACTGAGCTACAAACTATTAAGAGGTGAACTCTCTCTCCACTTCCCTTGAATCATAACAGATCTTCAGACTTGGTTTGTAGCAATAGAATGTGTCAAAATGACATTCTGAGGCTTTCTAGCTGCGGCCTTAAAATAACCAACAGCCTCTGCTTATTCCTAGTTGGAAGCCAGCTGTGTGCTCTAAAGAAGCTTAGGCCAGGCTAAGGGGTAAGAGGAAATGGCATGGCACAGAAAGGCCACAGCATTCAAAGAGGCTCTGGGGCTGAGAGGCCATCCCGGGCATTGTAGCTCCAGATCAGCAGCAGCATCAAGTGGAACAAAAGAACCATCCAGCTGAGCCCAGGCAACACACGAACTTGTGAGATATAATATTAATATATTACTGTTCTTTTTTTTTTTTTTTTGAGACAGAGTCTCACTATCAGTGCTATGGCATCGCTGCTCACAGCAACCTCAAACTCTTGGGCTTAAGTGATTCTCTTGCCTCAGCCTCCCAAGTAGCTGGGACTCCAGGTGCCCGCCACAACGCCTGACTATTTGTTGTTGTTCTTTTTGTTACAGTTGTCATTGTTTTTTAGCAGGCCCAGGCTGGGTTCGAACCCACCACCCTCAGTGCATGTGGCCAGCACCATAACCACTGTGCTACAGGCGCCGAGCCATACTGTTGTTTTAAACCCTTATATTTTGCAATGGCTTAACTAGTTGCAACTAATAACAAAAACATATATTCTTGAATCTAAATACTGTATATTTTTTAATCTTCCCTTCTATTTATATATCCAACAAATATTTGCTGTGTGCTAAGCCAATGGCTCAGACATGGTTCCTGAACTAGCAGCATAAGTTATTTCCTGATAACTTATTAGAAATACAAATTCTAAGCTCCATCTAGACCTGCTCATTCAGAAACTCAGGGGTGGGGCCCAGCAATCTTTCTTAACAAGCCTCTTGGCTGATTCCTATGTAATACTCAAGTTTAAAAAGAATGCTCAATGGGTCTCTATCCTAAGCGTCTTGATCTCCTGTAGTCTTTAGAAATACACTTGCTCAGGGCTTACCCTAGACCTATTGAATCAGGTAAGACCTGGGTGTGTGAGATTGAAAATGTTCCATGCCAAGTTTGCTGCATAGCAAAGTGCTATGGAGAAATTACAGATGACCCTCACAATATCTGGCCCCTCTAGACCAGTGCTTCTCTAACTCCAATGCACAAAGGATTCATCTAGGAATCTGGTGAAAAGGCAGATTGTGATCTAGCAAATCTGGGGTGGGGCCCGAGATGATGCATTTCTAATATATTTCTGGATGAGGCTGGGGCTACAGACCTCACATAAAGTAGCAAAGTTCTGGGGTATCACCATCTTCTCTGAAGGGTAGATGTTTTAAAAGATGGTTTTATATTACAAATACCCAGAGAAACATACACACCACCTATAAATGTTTTGACCAGCGGTGGCTGTTGAGGCAGCTTCAATATCCCTACTGCACACTCTTTAAGAAAGAGTCCCTACAGAAGATGTCTTTTGAGCTTCGCCTCAAAATATGAAAAGGATTGTGTCCAACAGATATGGAGAACAATGTTCTAAAGGGAAGAGAAGAGGCTATATTAAGAAAGCCCCAAAGAGCCACTCAGTGTGGTTTTCCAGTAAGGGGGGATCGGGTAAGAGAAACGAAGCCAGAAACAGTTTGTGGCCAGATTACAAACAGCCATGAACGGGCGGTGCCTGTGGCTCAAAGGAGTAGGGTTCCGGCCCCATATACTGGAGGTGGCGGGTTCAAACCCAGCCCCTGGCCAAAAACTGCAAAAAAAACCCAGCCATGAACACCAGCCTAAAAAGTCCAAATTTTATCTCAAAGGCCATGGGGAACCATGGAAGTTCCTTCAGCAGAGGAACAATTGTCTCTGTGCAATCAGAACCCAGTTCTCACAAAAGGTGGCAGAGTCACCCTGATTGCCACATTGTCACAATCGCAAGATTTATATCACAAAACAGAGAGATGCCAGGAAGATTTGCAGGGGGGTGGGGAGAGGTAGCTGAGATCAAACACAGCAGACTTATATTTTCAAAGTGGTGGCTCATCTTCCTTGAAAGGGGACAGTTCTCCAATCTCTTTGAGGAATTGTCCCAAGGAGAAGGAATAGCAAGATTCCCATTCCCAGAGAGCAAAGCTCTGCTCACATGTTCCAAAAAAAAAAAAAAAAAGTTCTCTGTACCACAATGAACAGAAAAATGTGCGTGATGGGATGAAAATCCCCACTGCCCGGCTACCCATGGGCAGCTTTAGTTCCTATGGAAAATTCCTAATGAAAGTCAGCAGAAGAATTTCTTAGCTAGCGACTCTTATTAATAGGAGCTTCAGCCTTGTGCTGACATTCAAGAATGGGTTCTTTTTTATGTCATTGCACAAGCCAGGTGATTAAACCCCTATGTTTTTTTAAAAGGAAATAACATGCACCCACCTTCACCAGGCTGACTACCCTTTTTAATAACCCACGCGGTCCTGCTCAGTTAGTATGAGAACAAAACTACAACCATGAAATTATTTTAACAAGACCATAAAAAAAACAATTTGCTTGAGTGATGTTTAGGGCAAAGGGGGGGAGCACCCTCTCTCTAAACTAATTAAACTGTACTGTATGTCCTTGTGTAGTTCCTGACATTTTTCTGGTTCACTCATTTTGAATTGTTACATGAGGATCGGAGCCAAGCTCCCAAATGGCTAACTCAAAACAAAAGTGGAGCCTCCAGAAGATTCTTGAGCATCCAGCAAGTTAATCAATGCACGTCAGTTACAATCACATCTTGCCTCAAAGAAAAGATGGAAAACAGAGAATCACTGTTTGAAGTCCAACTCAGGGAGTACTGGGAAGTGACATTGGCCTTCTTATGTCTTTTATCTTATTTTATTTATTCTTTAAATCACACCCTGTTTTGAAGCCAATAACAATAACTCCTCATTTTCCATCCTCCCTACCCTATGATAATTTATGTCTTTCCTACTCACACTAGCTATTACCAGCAACCATTGGGAGTTTCCTCGAATGCCTTTACAGGTAAGTGGTCTATTCTCAGCCTGGTAAAGACTTGACATTGATTAATGGCTGGGAACTTTATTTTCTGGCAAGACAAGCCCATAGTTTAAGCTGAGGAGGCCTTTGGATGTTGATCAGGGTTTTGTCAAAGTCAAACTGGAGAGATAATGAGTGTCTTGGACACAGCACAGTCATGTATGTATTAGACATGAAACTCCCTTATGAGAAATATGCCCATGTTCATTGAACCCAAATATCATGGCCCTACACTCCTTCAGACTAATATTTACCAACCCCTTTGGAGTTTAAAGAAAATGTTCCCTTTGAAAAGCTCATTAACATTGATGAAGCAATCCTTTAAATTCTGTAGAACTCTGGAGTGCAGATAAAACATATAATTTAATTCATTTCTATTTAAAGTAATATACAGCGAACACCTGCCATGTGTGAGATACTGATGGGGTACCACCCTTTAGGTGAAAAAGATGAAACCGATAGAGGTGCTTCCTGACTTCAAGGAAATTAGACTGTCCTAATTTAAGAGAGGAATCAGTATGACGAATGATAGCGCTGCTCATAGTGATAAGCCCTAACATTTTCATTACCCTCTGCAATGTGCAAAGTACACGCATGTATGTGTTTGTGTGTACACAGCTACAAGGCTGTTCTTATCTCCTGGCAATGGGTGCTGGTGGCCTCTGACTCCTCTCCCACTGGTTCATTCAACTCACTGCGGAAAAAAAATCAGCTGAAGTCCTGGGGTTTTCAGGAGGTGAAAATAACCGAGTGGTTGACTAAGAAAATATGGGATTTGGGAGTCAGAGATGTGAATCCTGGTTGTGCTAACTCAGAGCCTGTCAAATGCGAGACAGAATGCCCTCTTGTCAGGGTCATTGAGAGGCATCTCTAAGATAAGATACTTGTCCTGATGCCTGGGCCGCAGCCACTCTCTGTTTGTCATGTCCTCCATCCCCTTGCATGACACCTGCTTTGCCAGTTCCAGGTGTGCCCGTGCAGAGCAGCTAGGCCGGGCCACAGCTCTCCCGTACGGAGTCCCCTTGCTGGGTCTCCCGTCCAGTGCCACTGCACAACCTGCCTCCGGCCCCACGGCTCCATGGAGGGTGTGGTCTTGCTCTTTGCAGAAAAGCTGCCCTTTCTCTTTCTCTGTGGGGCTACGGGGAAGGGAAGCTGCCAGGAAGAACAGCAACCCAAGCTGGGCTGCTTCCTGTTTTGAAACCCAGGGACTTGCTTGCAATCAAGGATGGGTAGAGAGGCTTGGGGAAGATAGTTCCCAGTGCCCCATGCATGGAGGGTTGACTGTGGCTGGTAGTGCACTGGCTCAACGATATTCCCTCCCTCTATGGGCTGCATTATCTTAGAAATACTAGATGCCAAGAAGGCGGTGTTGGCCTGATCTGGTGAAGGGAAGCTAGCCCGATGGTATGTATAGCTCTCCCTTTGGTCCTCTAGTGTTCTCCTCTTTCCCTGTTGGCATTGCTGGGGAGAGCTCATGACTCACTTCCTACAGCTTTCCAGAAGCACAATGTTTGGCCCTCACCTCTGGCACCACAGTCAGTCCCCTCTTTCAAGTTGCCATCATCTCTTGCTTGGAGGCCTGCAATAGTCTCCCGATCACTGCTTTCCCACTTACAGCCCTGCCTTCCTGCAATCCCCAGTCTACGCCTTTCAGTATCATCTTTTCAGAAAGCAACCCTGTGTCCCAAGCCTGCCCACTCAGACGTCCCCTGGCTGGCATGACTGGTTCAGGGATGGGCTGTAATCTAAGCTAGTGAATAATTATAACTCTCATCTATTAAGTACTTGCTGTATGCCAGACATGGAACAAAACACCTAAGAGCCAGCATTTCACTTCTCCCTTGTGATAAGCCTGTGGGGTCAGCACTATTATTAGAGAGGGTAAGCACCTCGCCAAAGGAGTCTAGTGAGGGCATGGTCAGAATTTGAACTCAGTTCTCTCTGACTCCAGAACACACACTTAACGATGAAGTGAGAACATGGACGTGGAGCACTCTGTGGACGTTTTCTCACAACAAAAATACAGTAGACCCTCTGCGAGTTGACCGCCCAAGGGACGGTAACAAACTGGTTACCAGACGGAGGTGGACAACATAAGGAAGTAAGTGTGTTGTACTGATACATACATGTGGGACACGCCTGGTCTATGAAAATTAGGTCACTCTCGCCCCCCTTTTTTAATGATGGGGGAGATTTTAGGCTTTTCTCCTTTTTCATCTCTTTTTTCCTAAAGAGGGAAGGGGTTTGGGAAAATCACTCTGTGGGTACAAAACAACACTTCAGAGAGTTCTATAGACCTCAGATGCCAAGGCAGTGAAGGTCTCTAATTATTTCAATAAAAAGTTGTGATGGCTTTCTCTACCCTTGATCATCAGGCAGATGGTTAAGAAATAAAGATGATGAAGGAGATGGTCAATCTGGGAAAGTGGTCAACTATGGAGGTTCTACTGCATTTCTATTTGTAAACGTCTCCTAATGAGGCCAGTGTTATGTGCCAGATAGACAGAACCTAGGAAAATAGGGACCTGTTGAACAAGCTGACTAGGCAGGGGCTTGCCAGTGACATGCTCCTTCCTTCTACCAGCAAGGTGAGGGTGACATATTTGTTCTTTACAATAATGGCCATTTCATTTTTTTTTTCCTGGATGAAAAGCCACCACTTTACAGCAATCTGCTACATGTTGGTGGATTGGTCAATTTCTCCCTCTGAAATTGATGTGAACATTCCATCATGGGATGGATTCTTCTACAACATTCTTCCTTTTTGGTTTGGTATGAAATGTAACAGGCTTTATGACCATTCCCTGTATCCCTAGGACGTTAACAGGCTGCCCCGGGAGAGAAGGAGTCCTGTCATGCTCTGTATCAGGGATCTGGACTCAGAAGGACCAGAGTTAAGAGTTATGTGATCTCCAGAAAGGCACAGGAGCCAGCAAAATCTATCAATTGATGTGACAGTAATTCTACCCCTCAGGTCCAGAGGAGGGTTGAGCTCATTGATGTCACATACTTAGAACAGTGCCTGGCACATACTGTACTAAAAATGCAGTAAATTGCAGCTCTTTGTATTTTTTTGTTTATTGGGTTGATTAATTTATATCCCCCAATCCAAACATATGTTGCAGATACATAACATCCTTTTCTTCCTCTTTGTGTCTCTCTTGCTTAATCAAAAAATGTGATTCTTCTCAGACAGTGATTCCCAATACAACTGATTTCATTTTCTAAATTGAAAAATGCACATGAAATCACATAGTCCTCCTTATATAAAAACCTGCGATGAGGTACCATGAGTAGTCAAAGTCATAGAGACAGAAATTCGAATAGTGATTGCCAGGCTCGGCGCCCGTGCTCAGTGGTTAGGGCACCAGCCACATACATTGGGGCTGGCGGGTTTGAACCCGGCTTGGGCCTGCTAAACAATGACAACTGCAACAAAAAAATAGCCGGCGTTGTGATGGGCACCTGTAGACCCAGCTACTTGGGAGGCTGAGGCAAGAGAATTGCTTAAGCCCAAGAGTTTGAGGTTGCTGTGAGCTGTGATATCACAGCACTCAACCAAGGGTGACATAGTGAGACTGTCTCAAAAAAAAAAAAGAAAAGAAAATAGTGGTTGCCAGAGTTTTATAAAATGAAAAGCATTCTGGAAATGGATGTGGTAATGGTTGCACAGCATTATAAGTGTCCTTAGCATTACCAAACCATGTGTTTTAAATGGTTAAGATGGTGACGTTTTTAGTGTATATTTTACTAAACTAATTTTTTTTGTTGTTGAGACTCAGTCCCACCCTATCCCCCTGAGCAGAGTGCAGTGGGCATCATAGCTCATTGCAACCTCAGACTCGGGCTGTGGGCATCCCACTGCTTCAGCCTCCAGAAGCCGCTGGAATTAGAGGTGCTTGCCGTGGCACCCGGCTGGGTTTTTCTATTTTTTTCATGAGTTGGGGTCTCACTCTCGCTCAGGTGAGTCTCGAACTCCTGAGCTCAAGCAATTGTCCCTCCTCAGCCTCCCACAGTGAAGGAAACAACTCATTTCTGATTATAACTTCAATATCGATATTCTAGAAAATTTCTAAGAATATTAAGAAGTAATAAGTCACTAACATTTCCATCATACTCCCCAGGGAACTATGATCAATGATTTGGCGTACTTCCTTTGAAATTCCCATCCAGGTATACTTAATTTTTGAAAAATAAATAAGAATATCCCATGTTAAAAAAAATAACAAGTCACTTCCTTTTAATTAGAGTGCCCAAGAAAGTTTTACTCATGAGACATTAGTATACTTTTTCCATATATAATGCAAAAAATGAAGCATCATCTTTTTTTCATATTTCAAGGATCATCATATTTCCCTTTTTGTTCTGGCTACTGGGGAGCTCAAAGCCAACTAATTCTGTGGCTCAACTTTGATAAAAGCTAGAATCCTTTGTTTGCTTGTTTATGTTCTAACTTCCTTCTGGTCTTGATCTATTAAATCTATCTCTCCCTAACCCTGATTTGTACTCTATTTATAGTTTTCCACTTCATTGTAGCATTGTATTAGTGTACATATATAACATATATTATGGTAAGCTAGACACGGAAAGGGCTAACTTCATGGGGGAAAAGAGTTATCAAAATATTAAATATTTTGAGACCACGTCTCAAAAACAATTATATATTTTTTTAATCTATCATAATCATCTGATTAGTCTGTCACAATCTGGTAAGCCCAGGTGATAATGAAGAGGTGGGGGGTCAGTTTATGTGTGTGTGTGTGTCTGTGTGAGAGAGAGAGAGACAGAGAGAGAGACAGAGAGAGAGCCAGAGAGAGAGGTGCTTCAGTCACCACCTGTATTCCTCTATCGTCTGCTCAGGTTCACGGTGACAGCTGTCATTTATAGTGTTTGTGAGGTTTATCAGCTATCTTCTGATAAACCTGGGGACTCATTTCTCTCTGCTGCATACCTGTCACAGCCTCCTGGCCACTTCCTGACTCCAGAATAGGCACCTGCAATCCGCTTTCTGCTGGGTCCCAAAGGGGTTTTCTTTTTGTTTTCCATGCAAATATGAGCATGTGACTCTTTTGCTTAAACCCCTTAGCCACAAAGAGCACTTTGAAAATTCCAAATCTTGTGCAACCCTCTCATTTTATGATTGCCGGCAATGAGACCCAGAGAGGTCAAGCAGGTCGGTGGCACAGTTGGAACTGGAACTGAAGTTTTATTTCTTTGTTCATTTTCTTCCAATATGCACACATTTATTTACTTAAAATCTTTCATTTTAGCTTAATTTTTTTTTTTTTTTTAGATAGGTGTTTCTGTGTTGCCCAGGTTGGTCTCAGACTAGTGGGCTCTAGTGATCCTTCCATCTCAACCTTCCGAGTAGCTGGGATACAGGCCTGTGCACCACCGCTGGGCTCCAGTCTATTTGTAAGGACTAACAGGCATCAGGCCTATTGGAGGCTCCAGAGACACAGCAGTGGGAGACGGACACGGCAGTGGGAGACGGGCACAGGGGGCACCATCTTTCAGCTCCCATTCCAGTGGGGCAGAGTGCAAGACACAGACTGGCACAGAAATGCACCCAGTATAATTCGGCTTGTGCTAAGTAAGAAGGGGCACCGTGCTGGAGTGTGAGTGAGTCAGGTGGGGAAGTGGGGGAGATCACTTTAGGTAGGGTGGTCCCAGAGGGGATCTTTGACAGTGACATTGGAGCAGCTGTGTGAGTGGGTCAGGTGGGGAGGTGGGGGAGATCACTTTAGGTAGGGTAGTCCCAGAGGGTATCTTTGACAGTGATTTTGAAGCAGCCGTCCATGCTGGGAAGATCGGGTCTGGGCATACACAGGAGGTTCCAAAGCAGGCACCGACTTGGCTCCTCCTAGGATAAGAAAGGCTCTCTGTGGAAAATGACCAGAAAGGAGAGGCTTGCAGAGGACCGCGGGGCTGGTCTCACAGAGCCTCGGCAAGGCCTCGGGCTCTGCCGGTCACCCCATGCTTTCCAAAGCTCATCACAGGCTCAGGTGTGTTTACAGAGCAACGGCCTTCCACTGGAGAAGCAGGAAGAAGAGGGGAGTGGGCTTTTCCTCCCACGCCCAGCGCAACCGAGGCACAGCCTTTCTCCCTGGGTCAGGTCTGCACCTTGTGTTATTTTTAGCCTCTCTCTCCAGCCCTGCGAACGCAGCTACATGAAAGAGGAGACAAATTTATCTTTGTGGTTAAGAAATGCTCACATGTGAGAGTGGGAAAGAGCCCGGATTGGCAGGGAAGGAGAACTGGATTGGAACTTCGGCTGCTTCCTAAAACTAGGTGTGGCGTTGGAGGGAGGTTACTTCACCCCTCCACACCATAGCGTCATGTCTGTAAGTGAAGTCAGTGAGAACTGGCGTTTGGATAGAGCTGTTAAGTCATTTATAAATACATTATCTCATTCCAGCTTCCTAAGATCCCTCTGATGGTACTATTATTATCAAACCCATTTTATGAATGAGGAAACGGAGACCCAGAGAGGGGAACTTGCAATTCAAATCCAAGAATCGGGGTCCAAATTCTTCCCCCTTCATCACTGTGATGTGTGACCTTGTGTGTGGCACTGCCATCGGGGGTGCAGAAGAACTAGGGTTGGTGAGAGGCCCAGATCAGAGCCTGGGCCTTCACAGTGTTTTTAATCAGTCTTCTGTTTACTCTGAGGAAGCAGATGGATAGTGTTGCAAGCAGATGTCCACAAATGGGCACAGAAGCAAATGTTAGGAGTGAGGGGAGGTAAGGCTGGTTGGCCTACCAGGGTCCCCAACCCAGCAGCCAGATGCCCCAGATCTTCTTCCTGCTTTTCTGCTGTGGAAAAAATAATAGGTTTAATTCTTCCCACTGTAGCAGTGGCCCCCAGCCATGACCCTTTCATTGTTATTCAAAGGCCTCTCTGTCCCAGACAGAGTGTCCCTCCTCTGGGCTCCCACCTCTTCACGTGTAATGTGTATCTTAGCCCTCATGAACCTGCATGGTAATTACCTTATGTGCCCGGGGCAAGAGTACAAATAGAGGCCTACATATTACATGTCTAAATCTCAAAAGTGATAAATCAAACTAATAAAGTGTTAAATAAAATATATTCTATCCACATACCTTGCCATATGTATCTATCTAACAATCTTCAAGGCCAAGATCAAATGTAGAAATCTCAGATGCCCCAGCATTCTGTGCCTACAAAGTGGTGATATGGGATGGCAGATCCCCAGCCCCTGGCCTGGACTCTGTCCCACTTCTCTCCTCACCTTGGTTTCTGTCCTGAGCTGAGATGGACCTTGTTTAAAAACACTTGAGGGAATCCCCACCTCATGGCCCAGACCTATTATCTACTCCACTTCAATGAACAGTCAACCTTCAGTCACCAACAGGCTCCAAGATGTGCACAGGGACAGTTTGCTCCGACTTTAGCAGGAAGATGTAAAGAAGGAGGCCATGCAGTTTCCGTAACTGAGCTCATGGCTATTTGGTCAAGGCAGTCGTGGTCCCCAGTATGCGTACACAGAGCATGTTCTAAAATAGCGTTGTCTAGACTGGGTGCGGTGGCTCACACCTATAATCCTAGTACTCTGAGAAGCCAAGGATCCCTCGAGCTCAGGAATTCGAGACCAGCTTGAGCAAGACTGAGACCCCATCTCTGCTAAAAATAGGAAAACTAGGTGGGCATCATGGTGTAACCTGTAGCCCCAGTTAGGTAAGAGGATTGCTGGAGCCCAGAAGTTTGAGGTTGCCATGAGCTATGATGCCGTGGCCCTCTACCTAGGGTGACAAAGTGAGACCTAGGGTCTCAAAAAAAGTAAAAAATAAAATAGTGCTGCCTCACAAAAATATAATGTGAGCCCCAAATGCCAGATACATGTGTAACTGAAAGTACGGTTATCCTTCAACAATGCGGAGGTTAGGGACGCTGACCCCTCATAAGTCGAAAATTCACTTACAAGTTTTGACTCCTCCACAACTTCACTATAATAACCTACTTTTTATTTTATTTTTTCTAATAGACTGCTTTTTACTGGACTCCTTACCAATAACATAGTCAATTAACACATATTTTATACATTATGTGCTATATACTGTATTCTTATAATAAAGCAAGGTAGAGAAAAGAAAATATTATTAAGAAAATATAAGGAATAATAAATATATTTACTATTCATATGGTGGAAGTAGATCATCATCTACTTTATGAAAATAAAGGTCTTCATCCTCGATAGAAGGAGGTAGAAAAAGAGGAATTGCTCTTGCTGGCTCAGGGGCGGCAGAGGAGGAAGAAAATTCCTGTAAAAGGGGACCCATGAATCTGTTTTGTTCAAGAGTCAAATGTATACTAGTAGCCCATATTTTTTAAAAGGTAAGAAAAAGAAAACCACGGTGAAGTTAATTTTAGCATTATCTCTTAGCCCAACATATTCAAAATATTAACATTTCAACACGTAGTCAATGATAAAAACTATTCTTTTCTTTTCTTTTTTTTTTTTGAGACAGAGTCTGACTCTGTTGCCCTGGGTAGAGTGCCATGACGTCACAGCTCACAGCAACATCAAACTCTTAGGCTTAAGCAGTTCTCTTGCCTCAGTCTCCCAAGGGACTACAGGCACCAGGCACAACGCCTGGCTATTTTTTTGTTGTAGTTGTCATTGTTGTTTAGCAGGCCCAGGCCAGATTCAAACCACCAGCCCTGCTCACCAAGCCAGATAAAAATTACTCATGAGATTGTTTACACTCTTTTTTCTACTACATCTTTGACATCCAGTACGTATTCTTCATTTTTAGCACATTTCAATTTGGACTGGCCACATTTTAGCTTCTTGGTGGCCACTTGTGGCTAGTGGCTGCCTTATTTGGCAGTCCAGGACTAGGACTTTGCTACTCTGAGCAGCGTCTATAGCGCCTGCAGGATCTCAGGCCCCACCCCAGGCAGATCAGCATTTGAACAAGACCCCCAGGTGATAGATCTGTACATTAAAGATGATGAGACTGGCTGCTATAGAAGGTTCCTGGGCATATCTCCTTGACCTGCTGGCTATATCCAGAAAGGCCAGAGCTGGACTGGGCTGGAGCAGGGGATCCTCTCAAAAGTGTCTTTTTCAGACTCTTCCTATTGCCTCCCCTAAGGCCTTCCAACTAGGCAGAAAATCCCAGTGCAGCCTGAAAAAGGAACCCACCAAGGGCTTGGGGAATAGGAATAGGCCTCATAGGCAGTAGGAACAGAGACGTTTGTAAGGGTTTTTTTTTTTTTTGAGACAGAGCCTCAAGCTGTCACCCTGGATAGAGTGCAATGGCATCACAGCTCACAGCAACCTCCAATTCCTGGGCTCAAGTGAGTCTCCTGCCTCTGCCTCCCAAGTAGCTGGGACTACAGGC
>CAUYRH010130584.1:0-18219 GCA_963574655.1 Perodicticus potto | reverse complement strand
TGGCGGTTCCAGGCAGAGTTCCTGGCAGAAGGCGGACCTGTGGAAGCCCTGCAGACTCATTGCAGGGCCGCATGGTCTCCAGGGGATTTACTGGCCAGGGGCTGGCCTGCAGGGGCCCTGCAGGTGCCAGGCAGAGGCCCGTGTGGTTGCCAGGGGAGTTCCTGGCCAGGAGTGGACCTGTGGAGGCCTGGCAGTCACCAGCAGAGTCTTTAGCAAATGGCGGGTCTGTGGAAGCCCGGCAAGCATGGGGCGTAGGACCAGGCAGTTGCTTGTGGATTCTCTGGCCAGAGGGAGGGAGGCTCGTCTTGGCCCCCCCCCCCCGGAGTCTTTTCCCGATGTGGCACTTGTTCTGGCAGGTGGGGGTGGGGGCGCTGCTCAGGGACCTCCTCCCTCAGTCTCAGCGGGGATTAGGCTTCTGGTTCATCAGGTAAGGGAGGAAGGGTGTACTGTAAGTTCAGAATGGTGGGGAAAACTTTAGTTCAGTTTTTATGCCTAGCGATGGAGTTTTCAGAGTCACACCGGGGTGCTCTGGGGAAGCACACCCCACTTCCCACAGTACTCTTCTGTGGGGTGAGACAAGAGGTCCTCAGTTCACCGCTTGTCTGTTGAAAACCTGCAGGAGCAAAAGAGGAGAAAAAAAAGAAAGGAAACAGACAAGCAATAAACCTAGAGCTTTCTTGGGCAGGGGGACGGACACTTTTCCTTTCAGATGAATTTTGTACCTGAAGCTCTTGGAGTTGCAGCTTGCCTCAGCAGAGGTGACCTGCAGGTATCACTTCTCTCTCTCGGCTGGGCTCCCAGTCTTTAGCTTAATTGCGCAGTTTCAGTAGGTTATTTTCCCTTTTGGACACAGCCTTTTTCGGAAGCTGCTGCCAGTCAGCCATCTTGCTCCGCCCCCCCCCCCCCCCGAAATAGGATTTTTAAAAAGAGGACATAGGGAAAAGAAAATGTTATAAAAATGAAATTTCTAAAATTAAAGTGAAGTAAAGGTGAGACTAGAGCTGCAAAGCCAAGAGGGATGCTGAAAGTTCTTTGGCAAATGTCATTACAAGGCCCCATGTATCTAAATCTCAAGGATGAAATAAAACATCTCCACTCAGAAGAACAAGTTAAAAATAGGGGGAAAATCAGTCTGGTCTTTAGATTCTTCACCATGACGCATAAGTCCAGAGGCCTTTGGAATAAGGACATTCTTAAGTACATCAGAACTGTGAGGAGACAGCATAAGTCATTCTTAAAACCAATAGAACTACTGGATAACAAAACAGAGCATAAAAAAGGATCGAATTTGGATAAAATACTCAGAGGCAGAGTGAGGCTGAGTGTTCAACACATCTAAATGTACAACTAGTTTTTTAATGACTCCATTATTTTTATGTTAATTTTATAACACGTTTGGTATATATTTCAGAGAATAATATGTCTTTGGCAAAAAACCTAAAATTGGCTCAATATTTATTTCAATTTCTTTTCTTCATCTAAATATGACAGAAACAATTTCTCTTTTAAAATAATGTTAGAGTCTGAACCTGTTTTCTATATTTTTTTCTTATTTCTCTTCTTTTTGTCCTTGTTCGTAGGCAAATAGGCTTGTCCGAAAGTGTGCTAACCAAATGCTAACAACACTTCCTGGGTGACTTAACATTGATTCATTTTAAACTTTCTTCCCTGACTATCCTGTTTTTGATTTTTAACAAAATATTAATAACATATCATTTTTATAACAGAGGTCTTTTTTTTAAAAAAGTGTTTTATCACTTTTTTTCATGTTGGAAGGATATTATTAAAGTCTAAAGAAAGAATTTTTTTTGAAATGATATTTAGTACATGTTAGTGCACCAGGTAGTTTTGATAATGAAGCTTGCACATTATTTCTGAATTTTTGAAAGAATCATTTATTTAAATCCTTCACCCTGTTGTCATCATGCATCCACATAGTAGATAGTTGTCTTGAAAAATCCTCTTCCATCTTTCTATGTAACAGGCTAACTGCAAAGGAAGGTTTTGTCATAAATCTACTTACAAAAAAGCTCTTCTTCTGCCATATGACTGTTTTTGAAAATATCGACTTTACTATGTAAAAGCAATTGTTAAGAAACATATGTTTTTCTTTGATACAGAAAAATATTTTACCATCTTTCAAGTTTTAGAAATGACTGTGGTAAAACATGTGTCATAGTATAAACCCCAAGGCTGAAATAAGGACAACGGCACATGGGGTTACTAAGGTTTTCAGTGAGAAAGAATTCAAGGGGTGCGGATGCCAACGTTATAAAATCCCAAACACGCACAACCCAGTTCAGACCTTGCATTGATAATAACATCTTACACTTTAGGATACCAGACTCTGTAGTGAAGATCTTTGTAGATAATAGGTCTGATTACCACAACCATTCCTATAAATTGGTGTATAAAGTGGAAGAAATTCTTCAGTGAAGTAAACTAGTGAATATCACAAAGTCATTAAGTGTCAGCATCATGCCCTAACCCAGGAAGTTTGACTCCACACATTCTTTATACTGCTTATCTGATATTTGAGAAAGTAAATTCCCTAGATAATTCACAAGCATATTCTTAGTTTCCTAGTGAGTGGAATAAACCTGTGAATAGCATTATGATAGAGAATTTACTCACGAAGACTAGTCTCATGAACATCCTTAAAAACAGAGACAGTTCTTGAATGGAAAAGTACTCACAGGGGTGCATGTCCACACCCAGCAGTGTGCTTACACTTTGGGAGATACTCTTTAAAAGTGTGTGTCGGGGAGGTGGAATTTGCAACTAAGTATTTCTAAAATGAATTAGGAAAGCCGATGTTATACCTGGATGCTCCTTTGGGGTCATCCTGACAATGTTATTAATGCTGTAATAGCCACGTGGATAGGTGTTCTTTAGCCTTCACAGGAAGCAAGGGAGCTAGCAGGAAGGAGAAATACATAAATAAAACCAATAAAAATATTAGCAACTAGCACAATGCTAGCGTGAAACAAGAAACAATAATCTTTGTAAAGAATAGAGCATGGATGTTTGTTTTTATTGTGCTGCACTTAGGTTTATTGTGAAGCAGTGCAACTTACGTTTCTGTTGCTAACGGCATTTGTAAAATTGACAGTTTTACAGGGAGGATTGTGAGCAGCTATAAAAATATTATTTGCCTATAAATAAAAGTTAATCCCCATTTCATCAACCCATGAAATGTGGTTTAGGGATGGATCAAAGGAGTCAGGTGCGACAGAGTCTAGAATCTCAACCTGGCTATAGAGTCCTTAAGGAAATGCAAGTTTCAGACTGTGCTTTCTTGGATCCCAAGGCCTCCTTCTGAGAGTTTTCTGAGAACCTAGTAGCAATTTATTCTTTCAGTCCTTTAAGGGGCCATTTATTTTATTACTGTAGCCACGAAGGTTTAAATATGAGAATCCTACCAGCTCCCAGTGAATAGCATGAAAAATCGTGTTTTACAATGGGCATTTTGGAGATAAGAGAAAACACAGAGTATAACGATTCAGTTTCTGATAAAAAATTGTCTAAAGACCAGCATGTGTATCTTATGTGTCTGCCTCATTGATAAGGCCATCAGTAATACATTGTACAAATGCAGGTTTACCTGTCTAGGTAGAAAAGCTCTCTGGATATGTTGAGGTATGCTAAAACCATATAATCTAGTTTATTTGAGAGGATGAAGAAAATAATCCATAAAGAAATCATAAATAGATGACTAAAAGAATTTAGAGAGTAATAAAGTATGTGTGTGTGTTAAATACGTATGCTTTGCTATTTTCATCTAAGAAATGGATTGAGATGAAAAATACAAGATCAACACTAGAATTTGTCATGGAGGATAAGACAATATAAAGAAGAAAGAGAAAGAGAGGGAACTATGTATGATTGCATGAAGTCAGTATTTATTTATTCATTCCTTCATTTAAAAAGTGTATCTTAAGTCTCTGCTGGGTGCTAGCTGTATTTTAAATGCTTTAAATAATGCTGTGATAAAACTTATAATCTTTGTAGAGCTTGAATGTTCGCAAAAGGAGAAATAAAATAATAATAATGAATTTATAATATAGACTCTTAAGAGGTGATAAATACAGCAAGGCAAGAAGAAGGTATGGAAGAAGTATGCAATTAAGCCCATAAATACTGAATCCATATTATATGAAAGTGTAGAATTTAGTATTTTTAACAGAATGATGAGAAGGTATTTAGGCAATTATAGTTCAAGAAAAATTATTGCTATCTTAAGAGAGAAGAAGCATGCACTAATAGAGATTCTCAACAAGGAGCTGACTATGTAAACATTGCTATGTCTAATTAAAAGATATTTTGTTTTTCTGGTTGAACAAGTAATATTAGGGTCCCTCACAACTCACCTATATTCTTATTTTTCTTAGTTTCATAGTAAAAAATCACAATGTAAAATGTACCTTACTTGTGATTATGAAATCCAGGGAAAAGAAAATACATCAAGGACCAGAAGTGGGTCTTCTAATTATTTTTTTCAGTTTAAGATAATGCTTTCAGGAAAGAAAGATATGTGAAAAGCTAATAGTCAGCATTTCATAATTTTCAACCTTGGCTTACAGTTTTAAGACTCGTGAGCAAGGGGTACAGTACAGCTTGTGAAAACAAGGAAAAACATTTATGGTAGGACACGATGTGTTTAATTGAAACAAGAGAAGAGAAAAGAGGAAAACAGCTAACAAGGGAAGGACCGTCCTTAAAGGCTCTGTCAATTTTGGAGAAATTAACAAAAGATACAAACAGGAATGAATGACATACTCATGTTATACTTGTTGGAATATAGCTCATAAAACATTCTCTACATTTTAGCAATATCACAAGTATCAAAATTTGGTAGATAGGATGTTGCCTGTGTAGAAAAATAACTGCATATGAGAAGAAACCAACAATTATGTTGGTTTAAAACAGTTTTATTCCACTGATGTATTTCAAACATAGTAGAGAGACTGTAGCTGAAACAAGAGAGAAGAGACAATAATTGTGGAATGAACTATACATTTTCAGACATTCTATGTAATGTGTGTAGAGAGAAAGCCCTTTAATGAAGTTCCGTGAAGAAGGGATATGAAGACTGTCGGGCTTTGTTGGCTTTAGATCAGTTTACACTCTCAGACAATATGACAGATTGAAGGGTAAATTTTCTGCTATCAACCTTGCTCCACGGTCTAGTCAATGTTTTAGTCAATATGACAGATTGAAGGGTAAATTTTCTGCTATCAACCTTGCTCCACGGTCTAGTCAATGTTTTTTGGGTATCCAGGAAAGGAGACCCAATAAAACAGTGCAATAAAAGTAGGGTTTTATTTTAAGAATATAAAGCCTCAGGGGCAGGAACTACAAAACAATAGGTGTCACAAGATGTAGGAAAATAGGATACTTGGCTCAGCTCCTAATCTTGGTGTGTATGTTCTATTCCTTCTCTTTGCAACTTGACTTCATTCTGTTCCCACATAGTGATTCCTTATTATCAGACCAATCTGACCTTTCAGTGTGCATCCTCCAGTGAATAGATCTAGGTTCTCATTGACTTGGTCTCATTATTTCCAGTGACACATCTAATTGGGTTGGTTTATCTTCTCTCCTCTTGTTACTGGTATCTAAAATTTAATTTCTCTTTCTTCATGATAAAAATAAAATATTATTATCTTTATACTTCATTATCCTTTAAATTTACTATATATATATTTTATATACTGTATATATATATATATATATATATATATGCATTTTTTCAGGTATCTCATAACTTGAGATTCGTCTATTTATCTCTCTGGTGAACAGTTCTTTTTTGGCAAAGGTTTGCTGGTAATGATCTCATTTGATTTATACATTTGTACAAATTATACAATTTCTATGACAAAAATATTTTATTGAAGTCATTATTTCATTTCAATTTGGAATTATTGCTATCTTCAAGATGCATCAGGAATTGTCAAAGGCCTGAGATTTTACTTATCTTACAAGCTAACAATGAAGCATGCTGCAATTTCATGGATACCAGCAGAATGGCAGAAGACAAGAGATTTCTGGGTAGAGTTAAAGGGTTTTATCACTTGCTGCGCAATGGGCAATGTGAGTTCTATATTCATATTGGTTCCTTCCCCTTCCCCAAGTCCCATTGGAGAATGAAGAGTGTCCAAATTCATTCCCATGTATACAATCAGTTTATGTCACTTTTAAGAACACTGAACTTAGGATCTCCCATGTTGTAAGAGAGCTGCTGGTAAACCTGCCCAGCAATTGTGCTAGAGCAGTGGTTCTCAACCTTCCTAATGCCTCCTAATGCAGCAACCCTTTAGTTCCTTATGTTGTGGTGACCCCAAATCATAAATTTATTTTCAGTACTACTCCATCACTATAATTTTGCTACTGTTATGAATTGTAATGTAAATATCTGATATGCAGAATGTATTTTCATTGTTACAGAGGGGTTGTGACCCACAGGTTGAGAACCGCTGTGCTAGAGGGAAGCATTATATTATCTTTATTACCCATGCCAGGAAACAAACTTTCTTCTCTTTTGAAAGGTTACACTATCTCTATATTTCATAGTAATTTGCTACACAAGTAGCCTAAAAAATATATTCAGACAAAAACTTCCAGTATCTCCTCACAAAATGTGTAGAAACTCAATTCATGGAAAATTGTCTAATTATTGCTAGTATTAAATTTGCTGGGGTTTTTTGCCTTTATTTATTTTTAAGTAATTAATGCTATTTCTAAATTTTAAGCAGCTGAATAAATGTTATGTTTTATTTCAATAAATCTAGGGGGTACAAGTGGTTTCTTGATGCATGGACGAATTATGCAGGGTAGCCAAGAGTTCATGTGCAATTTAAAATACTGTGTAATTTGAAATTACAGATGAACTTTATGGCCATGCCATATAGTAGCATTTAGTGTATCTGTCCCTTGAATAGTGTATGTTGATTACCAATCATTCCTTACTCTTCTCATAGCCTCTCCCTCTGAGTCTCATTGTTTACTGTGTCACTCAGTATGGCCATAGATACCTACGGCTTAACTCCCACTTAGAAGTGAGAACATGTGGTATTTGTTTTCCATCCCTGAGTTACTTCCTTTAGGATAATGGCCTCCAGTTCCACCTAAATTGCTTCAATAAACATTATTTCATTGTTTTTATACATGAATAGAATTCTTTGGTGTGTGCATGTGTATATCGTATAAACACACACTCACGCTTTGTCCACCCATTTGTTGTTGGGCAGTTAGGTTGACTCCATTTTGCAACTGTGATTCATGCTGTGAAAAACGTGTGTGCAGGTGTATTTTTGATATAATGTCTTCTTTTCCTTCGGGTATATATTCAGTAGTGGCACTACTTGTTTTTGGGGAATCTATAAAGATTTTTCCACAGAGACTGAACTAATTTACATTCCCCTCTACTGTGAAAAAGCATCACTTTTTCATCACTTCTGCACCAACACCTATTGATTTTTGACTTTTTAAATAATGGTCTGAACAATTCCACCCCCAAGAGAAAACACACAAATATATTGTGTATTTCCCTTTTCATTTAACCTCCATGGCAACATGCTTTGGATGGATCAGATGATCAGTATAATTTAGACAAGTTGAAATTGAGTTTGTTTTTGAGTGACATTCACATGGACCTGGTTAATAAGTAAATGAGCCTACATCGGTAACGTTGAAAAGGTGTCTGTGATGTGTGTGTTAATTTGGAAATTATAAACAAAACTTAATTGTTTACGATTATGGGCATGTGTAAACAAGAAGTTAGAGTTTCATCAGAAGACGGCCTAGGGAAGAACTGTGACTTACATAAGAACTAAAGAACCTCAAAAAAGAAGAGTCTTGAGAAACAGGCTTAAGGAGCAACCACATCCATAGGAAGCATGCAAAGGAGAGTTGTGATTAAAGTGTACAAGCAATTTCAAGAAGATGGTGTTTTCCATGGCGTGTAGTGTCAAATATCTATTAGATTTAATAGCAAGGTGATTGCTAATGACTTTGAAGTAGTTGTGGCTGCAAAAGTTTAAATGTAGTTGGTTGAGGAGCAAATAAATAGGGGAGGAGAATTTTACCAGCTAGAAGAAAGTGAGTGGTTCTATCTAGAGAGTGCATCACAGAAAACTTTATTTATATAAAGAATATTGTAATGGCATGAGGGTTTTTGTCATTTTATTTCAGGGATAAGGCTTTTAATACCTTGAGCTGACTGAATTTACTACACATTTAATAAAAATCACAGAATGGATAAAAAGCACACTTTGAAAGAGCTTGGCAAAGTAGAGAGAGTGTTTTGGGAGGAAAAACTAACTTTTGCATTTTGACCACTTATCGTGTAACAAGTGCTGTAATTGTTTCATCCATATCATCTAGGCACTCACCACTATAAGCAAAAGTCATGCTAACATCGGTGACTAATGGCTAATGGCTCTTTTCTGTCTATGGAAGAATGCTCAGCCCACACACAGGACAAGCTAGAAGGCTGCGCTGTGAACGTTCCCAGAAGCAGCCTCAACCAGTGTCAGGCAAAGGTAAATACTTCAGTTAGTCAAAGATCAGAAGGACTCGTTCTACCCTGATGAACTCTAGTTTCCCACAGTGGTAACTTGCTTTATAATATATCTTTAATTGGCTTTCACCCTTTGCCTATCACATTTCCTCTGCCAATATGTTCTAAAATAATCTCTCAAATAGATTATTACTCTAAAATCTTTGTATCTGATCCACTCTAGAAGCATCCAAAATAAGACTTTGCATATTTTGTGCCATTTAATCCTCGTGGCTTATTTAACCTTCTAACTTTAGTGCCAGGTCCAGCATCACATTTTATAAATAATGAGCTTTAGCTTTAGATAAATTAAGAATATTGGCCAAGTTTATATAGCTGTCAACTATTTATGTCCCAAACCTATGCTTTTTTTTTTAAAAAAAATTGCTCCATCTCTTTTTTTTTGTTACCAGAAGCATTCATTACTCTTCATCAGGCCAGTTTTGATAACTATGTATATTATGTGAGGGTAAAATAAATGCGAAGGTTAAAAAGGAATTCTATAATAAAAAATCTGGGAGAAGTTATTGAACTATCAGAGGTACCAGTGAGAGGAATGCTTCTAACTTCAATTTTGGACATGTCTTATTACATTTTAAAGCTATGCTGTATTCATTTGTGTATGATTAACCATAATTACAATGTGATAAATGGTTTCAAATTATCAGAGTGTTAGAAATTGGAATTAAAAACCATATTCCTAATACACATAACTCTATTCATGACTTTTAAAACAACTCTTATTATTTCTTAACTGAAGATTTTTGATAACTATTTTTTGTAAAATTCTAATTTTAGTTCTTTCACTGTAGTTGTGGAATCATTCTGCTAGCATTTCATTTGTGCTCATTTTAATCAGTACTTTTTACCTATATAAAGTAAATGAGTATTATTTAGGCATGCAAAAAATGAAACCAAAGCCTAGTTTATAATGAAAATAAGATTAGTATATATTCAATACACAAATTGAACTGCACCCATGAATTCATATGACACTGATTACCTCTCCATAGAGGGTCTGAAGTTCCAACCATAAATTATACATAAAATCATAAATTATACATAAAATCATATTTGTGAACAGATTATTTCACTTCTTCCTTTCCAGTGTGGTGACTTTCCTTTCTTTCTTTTCTGCTTTGGCCGGACTTCCAACATTAGGTTGAATAGAAGGGGCAGAAGCATCTTTGCCTTGTTTTTAATCCCAAAAGTTTTCAGTCTTTCTCCACTGAGATAGAGATTAAGTATGATTATTTTTTGTAGTTATTTGTTTAATGGATGGCTTTTACTACATTGAGATAGTTTTATTCTATTCCTAGTTTGTTCACACTCATGAAGATTTTGTTTTATTTATTTTTGTTTGTTTACCAAAAAGGGCATTGAATTTTCCCAAATACTTTCTCAATATCAGCTGAGATGATCGTATGTTTTGTTTCCATTATTTTGTTAATATGGTGTATTACATCAATTGCTTTTTATACGTTGAACCACCCTTGCATTCCAGAAATAAAATCCAATTGGTTATGGTGTATAATTCTTTGAATATGCTGCTGAATCCAGTTTGCTAGTATTAGTTGAGAACTTCTGCATCCATGTCATTAGGGATACTGTCTATAGTTTTCTCAATGTCCTCTAGGTGCTTTTCACTATTTTTCAATCTTTTTTTTCTATTCCTCAGACTCATTAATTTTAGATGTCCTATTTTCAAGTTTGTTGATTCTTTCCTCTGCCTGTTAAAATTTGCCTTTGAATCCTTTTAGCAAATTTTTCATTTCAGAATTATAAGGACAAATTCTGGTAGAATAAAAAGAAGAGTTGTCATTTTAAATGAGAAACAGACTGAGGCTGTCATCATGGCAGTCTTCTTATGGATTGTTTAGAAGCTTCCTATTCCAATTGAGGTCTATAAAACAGGGCTTCTGAATCTCCTGTACCTATCTCAGTAAAGGTAGGAAAAAAATTATTTAATAAAAATACTAAAAAGAAATTAAGTAGTTAGTTAATATAACATATTTTAAAAGAAAAAAAATGAAAAGTTCCAGGTATCTTCCCAGACCTATCAAGTTAGAATATGTTTTAACAATCCCCAGATGATACATGAACATTTGAGAATTACTGGCTTATAAAAATCACGTAGACCAGGTATAGTTGCTCTCACCTGTATTCCCAGCATTCAGGAAGGCTGAGGTGGGATGATAGCTTAAGGCTAGGAGTTAGAAACCGGCTGGGCAACATAGCAAGTCATCCTTTTGGAAAAAAAATGTTTTGTTTTGTTTTGTTTTTTAAATTGGTAGGACATGGTGGTGCGGCCCTGTAGTTGTAGCTACTCAGGAGGGAAGATCACTTTAGCCCAAGCACTGGAGGTTATAGTAATCTATGATTGCGCCATACCACTTTGGGCAATAGAAGAAAATACTGTGTCTAAAAAAAGTCATCTGGTGTTTCATCTATACCACATGAGATAATGAGGATAACAGTAATGCCTAAGGTGATAATTCTAGACTAACAGAAATTAATACATATTTCTATAGTAAATTATTTTCAAAAGAGTAGGCTTATCTATTGTTATAAAATTCTTTTTGAATATATGGTTGGAAACACATCAATTTAATGTGTAGGCATTTTACATCCTAAGAGCAAATCCTGGGCTTATCAGCATTTTTTGTGTGTGTCATTTTATACACTGTTAGAAAATGCTAAAATGACAGTGCAATATTTTTTTGTGCCCAGAAAATGTTATTTTTAAAATGGTGCTTCCCAATTCTAAAATGTCACCAACTAATGAGATGGAAGGGGCCAACTTTAGAAGATATGTAAATGTATATTATTGTGACACTTTAACCTCTGAAACTGGAAGAGTTACATGGCTATTAAGCCACAGTTGTGTGAAAATTTCCATTGACACATTGTGGTAAGATAAAAGAAAAGAATGAAAACATTTTAGATACATAGATAATATAAAGATACCCTCACAGGTATTTTAAGAGCTTTTAAATACATTATGCTTCCCTTGGACTTCTGTAATCCAAATATTTAGTACTTTATGAAGAACCAGTGGTAGACATGGTAATTTGGATGATTCTAATTCCATTTTCAAACTCAACTGCCATCATGTTTCTAAAGTTAACAGAAAAAAAAAAAAACCAGAAAACCAAAAAACAATAACCAGCTTTTCACCTATTTCTGGAGCCTGGGCATTTCTAAGAGACACAATAGAATGTAACGTCTGCTCTGCCAATACCACCTCCTCATCTTATTTTCTCCCTAGAAAGGGCTCACAGTGTGTGGAACAGCAGTAGTGATTACTAATCATGATGAAGAGATAGAAGTAATCTTGGTTTGATGGCACTGTCAAACTGCTCTGTGAGTCATTTCCTGAAACATCACCTTGGTGTATCTTTGTGCATAAATTAAATATAATTTATTTTACTTGCAACCAAAATGCACTCCTAGGTGATAAAGAGCATCAGCAACACCTGTTTTTGCATTGGCTTCTAGCATAGAATGGACTTTGTAAGAGTCTCTACTTCTGCTTGAAAGCAATAACTATGTGCTAGATAAAAATGGGACTCTGATTTGGCCTACAGTATGGAGCTATGACTGAACATTTTATTTAGCCTCTCTTTAGCAGACAGAAAAAGGTGTCTGCCATTCTGTTCTGTATGTTATCCTTTAATGAAGTAGGCATATGTTACATAAAAGTCACTTTAGTCTTCACTTTATGATAAAAACTATATCCTATGAAACACTTACTATAGACTTAGTATCTGTTAAAATAAAATATAGCTGTTCATATACATTTTATATACTGATAATTAATTCATAGATGTGTGACTATTCAGAAGAGTTACAGGAAAATTCCAGGTTTAGAGTCAGTGTATCCATATTACTAGGAGCCTAAGTTTCTAGATGGCAAGATATAAGCCTTTCCCAGGTTCATAGCCCTGGAATCTTCTGGCATGACTGGCACCGAGTGGATAATAAGCAGCCTCTGCCATCAATGTGCTGTCACCTATATCCGGTTGCCTTGTGCTGCATTTTATGGAACACTATTCACTTCATGAAAAGATCTTGGAGTCTGCTAGCTCCCAACATCTGTACAGCTTGGGGGACCTAAGCCATACTTTAGCATTACTTCTTTTCCTAAATTATTATTATTTGAGACAAAGTCTTGCTCTGCTGTCCAGGCTAGAGTGTAGTGGCTTCATCACAACTGCAACCTCAGACTCCTGGGCACAAATGATCCTCCTGCCTCAGCCTCCAGAGTAGTTGGAACTACATATAGGCAGCACCACAACAGCCAATTTTTCTACATTTCATAAAGACAAGGTCTCTATATGTTACTTAGGCTGGTCTTGAACTGTTGGGCTTAAGCAGTCCTATCACCTGGGCCTCCCAAAGTGCTAGGATTACAGGTTTGAGCCACCACACCCAGATCAGCATTATTTCTCATCTGAAAATATGATTTATATAACTAAACTTCTTTGTAATACTTCATTAGAAACAAAGTTTTACATAATAATTTTTTAATTGAAAACATTAAATAAACAGGTAGTGTTTCTAGGGTGACATGCAAGACTTTATATTAACTTAACTTTCTTTCCTTTCACGCTTAACAATGAACTTGTCATTTCCTGAATTTCATGGCCTAGAGGCCTCAAATAGCTCAAGTTTAGTTTAAGGTTCATCCATCTGTCTCCTTCTCAGTTCACTGAGTGTAATGCTAGAAGGCATTGTGTGTTAGATCTATTTTATATGTTTACACTTTCTTTTTTTTTAATTTCAAAATATTTGGGGGGTAAAGAAGTTTTGTTTGCATACTTTGCTTTTTTGCACAAATTGAGTCAAGGTTATAAGCATATTCCATGCCCAAACAGTTGCACCTTATGCAATAGGTGTGAACTTATCCATACTCTCCTTTCTTCTCTCCCAGAGTGATTTTCACTGAGATTTACTTCTTTATGTGCACTTACGTGTTGATCAATAAGTTCCAACCTGGTATTAAGTACATGCATTTGTTTCTCAATTTCTATGAAGTTTCTCTTAGAAGAATGGTCTTCAGTTCTATCTAGGTTGTCACAAAAGATAGTAGATCAATTTTTTTTTTTTTTTTTTGAGACAGAGTCTCACTATATTGCCCTCGGTAGAGTGCCATGGCCTCACAGCTCAAAGAAACTTCACACTTTTGGGCTTAAGCAATTCTCTTGCCTCAGCCTCCCAGTAGATGAGATTATAGTCACCTACCACAATGCCCCGCCATTTTTTTTTCTTTTTTTTTGGTTGCAGTTGTCATTGTTGTTTAGCAGCCACAGGCCAGGCTCAAACCCACTACCCTTGGTGTATGTGGCCAGCACCCTGCTGACTAAGCTATGGGCACCCCCTCTATCAAAAGTTTTCTTTATGACTGAGTCATATGCCATAGTGTGTATGTGCTACATTTTATTAATCTATTCATGTGTTGATGGACACTTGGGTTGTTTTCCCATCTTTGCAACTGTAAATTGTGATGCTATAAACATTTAAGTGCAGGTGTCCTTTTTATAAAATGGCCTTTTTTTCTTTGAGTATATTATACCCAACAATGGGATTCCTGGGTGAAATAGTAGGTCTACCTTAAATTCTCTGAGATATCTCTGTACAACTTTCCATAGAGATTGTACCATAATTTGCAGTCCCATCAACACTGTGTAAGAGTTCCTTTCTATCTGCATCCATACCAGTGTCTGTCAGTTTGGACTTATTAATACAAGCCATTCCTTTTTGGAGTTAGGTGATATCTCATTGTGGTTTTGATTTGCATTTCCCTAATGATTAGAGATGTTAAACATTTTTCATAAGTTCCTTGGCCATTGGTATATCTTCATTTGAAAGGTCGCCGTTCATGTCTTTTGCCCACTTTTTAATGCAGCTGTTTGGTTGTTTCTTGTTGATTTGCTTGAGTTTTTTGTAGATTGTTTCTGCAAATATTTTTCCCCATTCTGTGGACTGTTTGATCTTTTGATGTGTTCTTGGCTGAGCAGAAATCTTTAATTTTATTAGTTCCCATTTACTTATTTTTAATGTTATTGTGATTGCTTTCAGGGTCTTCTAAATGAAATCTTTGCCTACTCTGATATCAATAAGAGTTTTCCAATATTTTCTTCTAGGATTCTTATATTTTCCTGCCTTAAGTTTTTTATCCATTGTGAGTTGATTTTTGTGAGTTGTGAGAGGTAAAGCTCTATCCTGTTTCAGTGTTTTACATTTTCTTTCTCCCTACATATTTTACATATTTTCTTATCATAAACTTAGAATTTATTATTCACTTATTCTAAAAATATTTCCTGGGCCTAAATTATGCTAGGTCCTTGGGAATACAATTATGTGTCAGTGAGTTCACCATCCAATGAGGAAAAAGATAGAAAAATGTAATAAGTTAGATATTCTGAGGGTCAGAGTCCAATAATATATATTTTTGAAAGCTTTCCAAGAGATGATGATATGCACAAGGTTCAAAAATCTTGGGCAGACTACACATATAGTCAATTAAAGTCTCCAAGTAATTTTATAGAGTGTTTTTTAGAAAAGTGTAGAACCCTTGTCGTGGTTTGCTGTGTTGCTCTTACCTTATGCCCACCACCACTTTATTTGGAAGTGAAGGAGGAGCCTTAGACAGCTTTTCTATTAAAAACCCACATTTTCAGATAAGGGAATTAATGAGTGGAAGGATATAGTGGTGTGGCTAGGGCACTAATTCAGGTTCCAGTATATAGTCCTTCAAATCCAAGTTCAGTCTTGTCTCTCCAGGCTGGAGAAACTCAACAATATTATCAGTATATTGTGTGTACTGAAAAGTAACACCTTTTGTCAAAAAGTTTCCCATTACACATATACCCTTTTATGGAAAGCAGAAATGCCTTCAATCAACTATTTGTACAAAACTCTGTATGTTCTTTCACCCTTATACTCATTTTCCACTTACTTCCTTGGGCAATGTTTGAAGATGCACATCTATCCCAGTATCCCTCAATTTTATTACTGAAGCCACTTTCCATCATCACTAATTTCTCCTATAACACTAGTTGCTTAAAGATATATTTCAAGATATAATTGTCAATGGGACTGTTCTCTGCGATGACTATTAGAATCTTGTCCGGATTGGCAGTCAAGAACAAATCAGAAGGTAACACTAGTAATATTCCCATCTATCTTCTTATTGCACTCAGTATTTGCAACAACACCAACAATCAAAATCTTAGAGGAATGTTTTGTGATTTAGACAGGATATTTACTTACAGCATTTCATTTGATTGTCATAACCAGTTTTACAGGAAGACAATATGCTCAAACAATAAAGCCTGAAGGCATACTGCTAGTAAGTTCACAAGTAGAGATTTGATACCAGATTTTCTCTTACAAATTTAAGAACAAAATGTTAAATTATAGGACTAAAGAGACAATCAGAGTGTACTTTCATAGTGAATATAATGTTGATTGGTGTTCTTTAGAGAGACCTGCTGCTTTTTTCTTCAATTGAAAATGTAAGTGGGTGGTAAAACTTTGTTTCATAAAAGATGGAATTCATTTTAAACTACTAAAGTTAAGTAAGTTATATAAAACTATTCAATAAGCAGGCAAACTAATTCTTACACAGTGATAAATTTATTACCTTGGGAGTAGTATTGAAATAATATCTGTTATAATTTCAAACATATTAATTTTGTGGTCACGTTATGTTATTACTAAATATATAGAGATGTTGAATCATACTTTCTTGGTTTTCACATTTTCATAAAAGCGGAAGTTTTGTTTTTCAGATGACATACCAATTCACTTAACACATCCAGGCATTTCTAGTATTTAGTCAGACCATAGAACCTATCTTATTGCAGTTAAAGATTCATTTGAATCCAAGATAAAATAATACCCAAAGGAGTAGAACGTGATAGGCCTGGCTTAGAGAAAATATTACAATACTTTATTATCTTGTGTAATATGTATAATACATACATAGCTATGCAAGCATATATATTACCATATATATGTAAATATTATTGCATAATATATTTTGTATATATTGCAGATCAGGTAATTTTGTACAAAGACTGACACATGGATGTATTTATCCATACAGTAAGTCATATATAAAGGTATATTTTGATCCCAAAGAAACTGTAAAGGAAGCTGAGAAGCTGGGGTGATTCAAGGCAAGTGATAGCCAAGGATCATTTAGTGAGGCATGTGGTTCATTATGAAAGTTTCGAGATACACAAAAATCAAGAAACATAAAATCCACCTGGACAGAAAAAAATGACCCTCCCAGTAACACTGATAAGCAGAGCAAGGTGAACTTTCTTGGGCGAATCAGAAAGGATGGTGTTTTTTGGAAGTAAAATAATGGACCATAATGCAGTAAGTCTCAAAACTTTCATGGTGATCTATGTACATCAGAAAAAAATCCTTTCCTTATGAAAAGAAGTATATGTTCACATTCAGATGATGCTGGTTTCTAGCTGAGTATCTATAAGAAACTAAATTAGGTCTTTGGATATCTATTTCTACAACCAAAAGAATCAGAAATGTATATGAAGACATTTGTATTCTGCATTTAGTAAGTTTTCCCTGTACCCTTCTAAGATGCACCATAAAGAAAATGCCCTGAAGGCTATGTTAAATAGTTTGATGAAAACATTTTGTATTGTATATGAAACCAGCACACTGTACCCCTTGATTGCACTAATGTACGCAGCTATGATTTAATAATAAAAAAATTAAAAAAAAGAAATGTATATGAGATCAAAAATGTTCAGCCCGCTTGTCTTTATCTATCTATCTATCTATCTATCTATCTATCTATCTATCTATCTATGTATCTATCTATCTATCTTTCATTTATCTAACACATAATCAAGCAGTCCCTGGGTTATGAAGGAATGAGATAGGCTCTGTAGGTTTATTCTTAAGTTGAATTTGTGTGTAAGTTGGAACAGGTACATTTGCTATTCTATGTAATAGCCTCTGTTCGTAAGTGCAAGTCACACACCAGTCAGGTAACACACCAGGGTAACTTGGGGAGTACCTATACTATCTATTGACTTGTCAATGTGAAATCTTTTCAGAATGAAGTCTTACATGCAACCTTGAATTGTAAAACAAATGAAACCTGAGATACTCCTATTAAAGGTAGGAGTCCACCTCACTGGCTCAGTTTCTGTTTCTCTTTTCAAAGCTTCACTGGAATTCCCTATCTTTCTTTTTCTTTCTATAATAATATTATTATATTATTATGTTATGAACCATAATTTGAAAAAAATACCGTACCAGATGATTTCTCACTTTTTCTTATACTGATTGAATACTCACTGAACACTCCCTGATTGAATGAAAGAAAGGAACACTTAAATGTAAATTTAAGACTACTCTTTCTTCTTCTCCCCCTCCCTGTGAAATCTATTCATTACAGCAAATGATTTCAGATAAATTCTAATTGTATTTGCTTATAAATGGGTAACATTTATATTAACATTTAAATATAGTTCTTTTTTTTTAAATTATTTTTTATTGAGTCATAACTGTGTACAATGATTCAAGCTTGGAGTACAGTGTGCAGGCTTCCCATACAATCGGAGATATTTTTATCCACCTGATTAATGTAACATTCATGATATTTTCTCATTTAC
>CAUYRH010130583.1:0-18269 GCA_963574655.1 Perodicticus potto | reverse complement strand
AAAATAGAAAAAACACTGTGCTCACTTTGGCAACACAGATACTAAAATTGGAATGATAACAGAAAAAATTAGTAGAGCCCCTGGGCAAGGATGACACTCAAGTCTGTGAAGTGTTCCATATTTTTTTTTTTTTTGAGACAGAGCCTCAAGCTGTCACCTTGTATAGAGTGCTATGGCATCACAGCTCACAGCAACCTCCAATTCCTGGGCTCAAACGAGTCTCTTGCCTCTGCCTCCCAAGTAGCTGGGGCTACAGGCACCCGCCACAACGCCCGGCCATTTTTTGGTTGCAGCCGTCATTGTTGTTTGGCGGCCCGGGCTGGATTTGAACCCGCCAGCTCAGGTGTATGTGGCTGTTGCCTTAGCCCGTTGAGCCAAAGACACCGAGCCCATATTTTAAAAAAATAAAAGAAAGAAAAACAAACTGGGTGTTTGTGGCAGGCGCCTGTAGTCCCAGCTACTCAGGAGGCTGAGACAAGAGATTGAACCCAAGGGCTTAAGCCCAAAAGTTTGAGCTTGTTGTGAGCTATAATAGATGCTCACTCTACCCAAGATGACAGAGTGAGAATCTGTCTAAAAAAAAATTAAAGGGCGGCGCCTGTGGCTCATCGAGTAGGGCGCCGGCCCCATATACAGAAGGTGGCAGGTTCAAACCCGGCCTCGGCCAAACTGCAAAACAGAAAAATAGCTGGGCACTGTGGTGGGCGCCTGTAGTCCCAGCTACTCAGGAGGCTGAGGCAAGAGAATCGCTTAAGCCCAGGAGTCAGAGGTTGCTGTGAGGTTGCTGTGATGTCACGGCACTCTCCCGAGGGTGATAAAGTAAGACTCTGTCTTTACAAAAAAATAAAAAAATAAAAAATAATAAAAAAAATTAAATTAAAACAAAATGGAGGATGGATTAACTCCATTCTTGCTCTAGAAGTCACTTACTAGGGGGACAGTTCTAGAAGCTCTTGGCTTCTGTGCCTAGAATCCTCTCATATAGCCACACATCCCATTGTAAGCCTCCTTGCCTGGAACCCTCTTCAGCTGGCACCTTCCCTTGGACGACATCTGAGTGCCTCTGCCGTTCCCTCCTCTGTGGCTCTCCTCTGTGCAGGTCTTCACGCACACAGTGCTCCCCATTCCTGTACTGTGCCCTCTGCTGCCCTCTTGCCCACAGAATTGGCACTCCTGTGAAGTTTGCCTTGCAGCCTTGATTTGGGACACCTTTGTATCCCGAACCTGTCAGAGTGGGGACTGTTTGGGATGCTCAGTGTCCCCAGCACCTTGTTCTATGCACAGCACTGAGCAAATGTTGACTGAGTAAATAATAATGCCTCATGCTTCATGGTTGCCAACTGGACCAGGCAGTCTCGTAAACCTGCTCTGCCCTGGCGGCACCGGTAGCTCAGTGCCGTAGGGCACTGGCCACATATAAACCCAGGCTGGTGGGTTCAAACCTGGCCTGGGCCAGCTAAAACAACAATGACAACTGCAACAAAAATAGCTGGGCATTGTGGTGGGCACCTGTGGTCCCAGCTACTTGGGAGGCTGAGGCAGGAGAATCACTTAAGCCCAAAAGTTTGAAGTTGCTGTGATACCACAGCACTCTACAGAGGGCAACATAGTGAGACTCTGTCTCAAAAAAAAAACCCTCTTATTGCTTTGGCGAGGATTAAATGAGCAGACTATTTTTTTTTTTTGAGACAGAGTCTCACCATGTTGCCCTCAGTAGAGTACTGTGGCCTCGCAGCTCACAGTAACCTCAAACTCTTGGGCTTAAGCAATTCTCCTGCCTCAGCCTCCCAAGAAGCTGGGATTACAAGTGCCCGCCACAAAGCCTGGCCATTTTTTTTGTTGTTGTTGCAGTTGTCATTGTTGTTTTTTTTTCTGACCCTGGTCAGGTTTGAACCCGCCAGCCTCATTGTATGTGGCTGGCACCCCACCCACTGAGCTACCGGCGCCACCAGGAGTTGGTTATTACTATTCTCACTTTATGAATGAGGATATTAGGGCTCAGAGAGGTTAGGTCACTAACCTCCAGTCACACAGGCAAATCTGGGGCTGGACCCAGGTGAGTTCAAGGCTTTAATTACTCCCAGCATTTGCCTCTCAGAAACTGATGACTGTACCCCCATTTCCAGAGAGAGAACCCCTGTTTGGGGCCACACCCGAGGCTCCCCAGCCAACAGCCCCCACAGCCTCTCATCACAGGGCTGTGACCACCACACCTGATCCATTGCATCATGCTGGAGAGACAGGGCAGGAGGAGAAGGGCTTTTAATTTTAGAAATAATTCCTGCCACATAAGGCATCCTGCTGGCTTTCCCTGGCAGGAGGGTGCAGGATGGGAAGAACCCCTCCCCAGAAGTCCCCTAGGCAGGCAGCCTCCTCCCTGCCCACTTGCATGGCTTTTCCTGTGGGAGGGGCCGCCCTTTCCGCCCAGGTGGTCCATCTCCATGGCAACATTCCCATCCTGGGTGGTCGTAACCTTGGCAACCAGGTACTACCGCCCCAATGCCTGGGAGGCTCTAACCTGGGCGGCGTCCCCTTCCCACGCCCCCCACACCCACCCAGGGCAGTTCTTAGGCAGGAAAAAGGGGCACCCACCTGGGATGATGTGTCCAGAGAGAGCAATGGATGCTCCAAGGTCACCCAGCAGCCAAGAGCAGCCCAGCCTGGGATGTTCCACCGGACTTCAAACCCACCTCCTTTATCCTATAACCTGCACATTCTCCTCATTTGCTGAGCGCCTACTATGTGGCCAGGTCCATGCTGGGCCCAGGCATGGTTTCCTGCCTCTAGCAGGCACTGGTCAAGGAAAGAAAGAGAAAAATAAGGCAGTGATTTCTGGGAGCAGTGAGCACCTCCAGGGAAACTGCTCAGACCCCCCAGAAACCCTGATCCTGGGAACAAACTCTACCCCCTTCAATGTCTCTGGATCATTCATGCATCCAACCAGCATTTATTGGACACCTGCTCTGTGCGTTACGTACCAGAAACACAACAATGAAGGAGGAGGGCAGAAATACACAGGATACACAAAATTACAGAATATCTTTTTTTTTTTTTTTTGAGACAGATTCTCACTTTTTTGCCCTCGGTAGAGTGCCGTGACATCATAGCTCATAGCAACTCCAAGAGGAGGCAACCCTCAGGTCACACAGCACAGCGGCACCACATGTACCTTCTCCAGGCTGGCCAGTGGTGGAGGAGGTCCAGCAGGGGGTCATGTGGTCCTTTCGGGCCTCTCCAGAGCCAAGAGGAGAACTGCTCCCCCGGCAGTTCCCTTGGGAGCACTGGCCTGCGGCCTCCCAGGATGCAGTTTCTGGGACTCCAGCCAACGCGACAGTCTGGGATCAGAGCCTGCTTGAGTCACAGGTGGCTGAGTGGATGCCAAGCCATCACCAAAGCCACTGGGAGGATGCAGCGGGTGGGGAGGACTGCAGGGCAGGCAGGGTGAAGGAGGTGGACAGTGCAGGGTTATGTAGCCAGGGTCTTGAAGGAGCCAGGCTTTCAACCCCTTGCTTGGGACAAATGGCATCTCTGAGCCTTGGTCTATTCATCTGAGAAATGGGAATAATAAAAGTGTCCACCTTGTGACAGTTAAGATGCAGCAAGGATCAAACCCCCATGCTGAGAAAGTGGTGATTCTCAGCTGATGTTTTTAATATAATTGAGGGCAGATTATACTAAAATCTGACCTTGTACCCACCACGCCCACCACAGAATATCCTACCTCCCAAGCCAGACTCTGCAGCGTGAGCCCCTACACAGTCTGCTGGGCAGACACTGTCCTGGGGCTTAGGACGCCCCACTCCTGATCCCACTCCTGCCCTAACTTGCTCCCCCTCGGGCCCCACAGTATACCAGTTTGGGGGTGGGAATAGGAACCCTTCACCTTAACATTCAGTGGTTCTTGGCATTTCCTTTGAATGGCTGCCTGTCATCAGATGAGGCTGGGCCCCCTCTCTTGTTAAAGTTCCCAAGTATGGGGGTACCCATGGCTCCCCAAACCAGTGGCTGCCTATAAAAACTCAATCTATCCACAAACCCTGAGCACTTCGTGTGTGCCCATCCAAATTGGGTGGTGGTAGTGGTGACAAGCCAGGTTAGACAAATACAGTGATCGGCATTCCAGGATAGGGAGGCGCAAGTCCAAAGGCCCTGAAACCAGTGGAACGTGACCCTAAGGGAAAGGGCACCAACCAGGGGACGGTGAGGACCAGGGTGGGAGGAGGTGGGATGGGCAGATCCAAAGGCATATGTGCAATATAGACAGGATCCCAGAGCAATAGGGAGCCACGCAAGGCTCTGGAGCCTAGTGGCTAAGCTTCCTCTTATGAGTGAACCCCAGGGCTAAGCTGGGACAGGTGTCCAGGTGCAAGTATTGAAGGCCTGGAGTGAGGGAGGAATAGAGGAGGCGGTGACAGGTTCCAGAAGGTTCCAGATGGAAAACTCTGTGGCACTTGGGGAGCCCCTGGATCTCTTGCAGGGCAGTGCCGGCAGAACTGCCAAGGCCACGAGGACAGAGGGTCCCCTGACAGTATCGGCAGTGCACACGCTGAGTCCGCCCGCAGACCCCAGCGAGCAGCCCTGGCACGCGTCCTGGCTGCGGGCTGGAACGGCACCCCGGGCACCTGCGCCCCACGTGTCGCCGCACACCTGCGGCCCCAGCAGCCACGCGCGCGCCCCGGAGCAGCCCCCGCGCGCTCCCGCCATGCGTGCAGGGGAGGCCAGCGGGGGGAGCGTGCAGCGGGCGCGCGCACGGCGGAACCCGGGAGGAGGCGGCGGCGGCGGTGGTAGCGGTGGCGGCTTGAGTCGGCTCCGGGCGGCCCCCGCGCCGCAGCCCGCGCCGTGTCCGCGGCGGAGCTGCCCAGGTGAGTAGCCGCACGCGGGCCGGAGCAGAGCGCACCGGCAGGCCGGGGACACCACTCCCTGCGCCCCGCGCCTCTGTAGCCCGTAGCCTGTAGCCCCCCATCTGCGCCCCCATCCTGGGCCGAGTAGACTAGCCCCGCGCGCCCCTCCCCGGCGCATCGCTCCTCGCCAGGCCCCCGACGCTTCCCCTGGAAACTTTGGGGTCCAATTCCCCACGCTGGGGTCCCCCCGCACCTGCCCTGGGGCGCCAAGGAGCGGGGAACCGGGTGGGCATTTCCCTGGGGCAGTGGGGATACCGGGAGGATGCGTCTTCCTTCGGAGGGGATGAGGGGTAGCTGGTTGGGTCTGGGGATGTGAGGGCCGTCTGGATGGAGCCTCAGCTCTGCACCTTCCTTTCTACCCCAGGCGGGTCTGGTCCAGCCTCAGGGTGCTGGATCAGGAAGGCAAACAGGCTGTTTGGGGTCCACATCACCAGAGCTGAAACAGCTCAGTCTGGCTGGGAGGGACTTGGAGGCACAAGGCTGAGCCCCCTGCTCAATGGGCCTTGGCCTTGGCAGTGCCAAGCCGTGGTAGGGGCTTCTCTCCATCCCCTGAGGCTGGGCCTGGGTGCCCCTGGGCCTCTGGATTCTGGCCAGTGGAGGCACCTGGACCCCATTCAACAAGTTGGGGGCTACAGCACATTGTGCCTCCATCTGGACACAAGACAAGACTTGAGTCCTTAATTTGGAGACCACTTTGTGGCTTGATTTCTCCACATGTGCCTTGGGCACTAAAGATGCAGATGTCCCAGACCCTCTATATCTAAGGAATCAGAACTTCTTGAGGGGATGGGCCCCAGTACCTGCATTTGTAGCAAATGACCCCTGGTGAACGCATATGCACACAGCCATGCTTGAGAACGTCTTGCTTCTGGCTGGGTTGGGAAGGAGGCATCTAGCCTGGTGTGGTAGCAGGCAAAGGGCTGCTCTGAGGGTGGGGACACCTTTTAGGGCGGGACCTTTAGAAACACCAGAGCTGGGTGGCGCCTGTGGCTCAAAGGAATAGGGCACCGGTCCCATATACCGGAGGTGGCGGGTTCAAACTCGGCCCTGGCCAAAAAAAAAAAGAAAAAGAAATACCAGAGCTGTGAGACCCAGAGCAACCTAGGAGGGTTTCCTGGAAGAGGTGTGGAGCATGGGAAAGGTTTGATGGTGTATGAAGGAAGAGTAAAGGATTGTCTGTCATGAGGCTGGGCCATGACTTTGGGCAAATGACTTCTCTTCTCTTGGATTTACCTGACAAAGGATTAAATGAGACATGCTCCTCAAGCCCCTAGCCAGGTGCTGCCAGAAAACAGGTGCTCGATAGACATGGGGCAGTCCTAAGGGTCATGCCGGTTATGACACCAGCCCTGCCATACCCGGTGAGCCTCAGTGTTCTCGTCTGTACAGTGAGGGTGGCCACTGCTGTCCACCCCCAGCTTAAGCCCGTGATCTACAGGTCCCTTAGTGAGTGCAAATAGAAAGCAGATCTGAAGCGGCAGTTTGATGTCTCTTCCCACCATGCTGTCATTCCCTGGTGCTCCTGAGTCACCACCTAGTCACCAGGTAGAGAGCCTCCCAGAGAACTCCCTAGCAAAGTTTATCCCAGGTGGGCCTCATCAACCCACCCACCACCACATGTCAAGCCTGGGATTTTGTGGGTAGGAGGTGGCATCAGACTTAGATTCAAATGCTGACTGTCTCCAGCTGGGGCCCACTCTGACCCTCAGTCTCCTTTTCTCCAGAATGAGCTTCATTATCTCCACCCTCACGGCTGAACTAGTGGGCGAAGTGGCCAGAGTATACAGTGGGCTCTCCAAAAGTGTTTCCGGATCTGGGGGCCCTGCCTGTAGAGGGTAGTCTGTAGCTCCCATACATAGGCTGGCAAAGAAAGTGGGTTGAGAGGCTCCATCCCCAGAGGGGTTGACAGGGACTAACAGCAGATGGAAGCTAATTAGGGCTTAATGAATTTCATGGTTGAAACCCCAGGAGGGCCCAGATCTAGGACATAGATTGTGTCAATCCTAGGGACCTACAATGTGTCCCCAAAAGTATACCTCAGAGGTCCAGGCACTGCCAGGGGCTGGGCCCCCTCCTCCCACTTCTGTCTTAGAAGCTCAAATGGGGGACACTTCCAGACCACACTCTCCATGTTTCCACTGCCCCGATTATAGTAGGGGGCCTGGGGACAGAGAGGCCAGCTGCTAAGCTTCTGTCTCCCTGACCTCCTGTAGGTTCAGTCTTTCCTGAGGGAGGTGTCAGCATCCCCTGCCCTGAGAGGGATCAGAGGGAGGATATGTCCAACCTAACTTTGGTGGGGACCAGCCCAGAGGAGCAAGGTCTGCTTGGAACAGAGGAGACAGACAGAAAGGGGCTAGGGCTTGACCAGGGTAGATGGAGGGAGCTGCCCCCCGGCCAGGCATCAAGGGGGTTCGAGGAGAGGAACCCCAGTTTCCCTAGCCACACTCTGCCACCACTTGGGCTGAGAGCTTCCTGGCAAATCAGTCCAGGATCAGTATTGGAGGACAGCTTGGGGCATAAGGAAGAACATAAGATCTGCCTTCCTTATGCCTTAGGCAGATCAGGAGGATGTCCTAGGCAGGTGCCTGCATTGCAACTAATGCAGGTGGCAGACCCCATGGGGAGATAAGCACCTCCCACCTTCCAAGGTCCAGGAAGCAGGTGCACATCTCTAGGAGGCCTGCACCCCCTCCATATTCATGACGCATGACCTTGTACGCATAAGCTTCCCTTCACTGCTGTAGCAGTCACCACAAATGATTGGAACTATACACCTTTGTTATCTCACACTTCTGGAGATCAGAGTCTAATAGGAGCTTTACTGGGCTAATGTCAAGCTGTGGCAGGGCTAGTCCCTCCTGGGTGCTCCAGGGGAGAGCCCATCTCCCACCTTTTCCAGCATCTAGAGGCTGCCGCATCCCTTGGCTCAGGGCCCCTTCCTTCCCCTTCCGAGCCAGCAGCACAGCATCTTCCAGTCTCTTTCTGCCTCTGAACCTCCTGCCTTCTGAGGACCCTGTGGGGATACTGCCCCCCCCAATAATCCAAAATGATCTTCCATCTCAAAGTTTCCCCCTGCCTCTTCTGTCGTATAAGGTGATATATCCACAGATTCCAGGGATTAGGACGGGGATGTCCATAAGGAGGCCATAGTTCAAATCCCTGTAGACAGAATGGTGGGGTTTTGTCTGTTTTGTTCATTGCTATTTCCTTTAATAGCAAGAACAGTGCCTGGCACACAACCGGCACCCATTAAATGCTTATTGAATGAATGAGATGAGGACTTGGCCAGGGGCAGCACAGGGCCTAGAACTCAGTGTTCCTGACCCCAGCCAGCACCCAAGGGAGACTTGTCCAGAAAGTATCAATCCATCAGAACCTTCTTAGCTGACTTCTCTCTTGTTCCTTGTGTCAGCCCAGGGAGGCAGTTGTGCAAATGAGGAAACTGAGGCTCATAGAGTTAACTGCCACTGCCCAAGGCAGTCAGTGGCTAGCTCAGGTAGAAACCTGAGTCCCTGTCCTAGCTCTGGAGTAGAATGGGTACTGGGTTTGCAATTCCACCTCCCCTGATCCCATATTCCAGTCACCCGATATCACTGAGCCCTGCATGTACCCCAGCTCTGCATGGGAAGGGGTATAGTAAGGGGTCTAGTCAGGAAACAAGGTGAAGTAAGGTGACCTGGGGTCACACCACATGGAGCTTGATATGTCTTTCTTTACACTGAAGCTCATATCATGTCATGCTCTTTCTTAGCATCCTCCATGGCTCCCATTGCTCATAGAATCAAGTCTGAACACCTTACTGTGGCTTTAGTTCCCTGCGAGAGTTTACCCTTTACCTAACACCCACCCCCTAAAGTCAGACATATCCCCACCCCCAGCCTCCCTATGGATCTGTCTGCACCTGAACACTGTTCCCTCCACCTAGAATGCTGTTCCCTGCACCTTGCCAGACTGGTTCCTGCTCACTGCAGACAGACAGACCTTCCCTGGCCACACTGAACAAAGTGACAGACGGGAACAGACCCCCAGCTCCCTGAAGTGTTTCCCCCTCAGCACTTTCCCAAATGATCTACTTTATTTGTTGGGGTGATTCTTGTCTGTCCAGACAACATTCCACTCAGGAAGAGAAGAAGACACAGAAGGACACACAGTGTGAGATTCCACTTACATGAAATGTCCATAACAGGCAGATCCACAGAGATGGGACATGGTTTCCTGGTCACCAGGGGCTGGGGAGGGGGTAAGGGTGACTGCTGATGGGGATGGGGCTTCTTTTGGGGTGATGAGAATGTTTTGGAATTAGATAGTGGTGATAGTTGCACAACTCTGAACGTGCTAAAAAGCACTGAATGGAGTACTTGGAATGAGGGGGGGACATGCACTTCACGCAGGCTGGAGGCCATGGTCTGCATGGACTTCACTGTGCTCCCCCGCACCAGCCCAGGATGTGGCACATGCTGGAGTTTAGAAGGACTCGAGTCCTGGAATGTGATCAGTGTTGGGGTATCTGCACATGGCCACCCTCGCCTGCTCAGGGCAGGCCCCTGACTCCTGCCCACAACCACCAAGGGCATCCTTGGCATTCAGCCTGGCCCCCCTGCCAAAGGCCTTTGCGGCCTCTGCTGCAGCTTGTCGTGCATGGTAATGAGGCTTTGTCCTTGAAACATGCATAGTCTGTCCACAGGGGCCAATACTGCATCCCCTGGACCCCTAAGCCCAAGCAATGGACTCTCCCTAAGGCGAAGGCCTGAGCAAGACCCTATGGGGACAGATGGGCAGTCTGGCCCTTGTGGGGTGTGCCCCTTGGTGGGGAGGGCAGACAGGAAGGTCCTCAGCCACTGGCACCAGCTCTAGCTTGATGCTTGTGAATGGTGGGGCACAGAGCCGAGGAGCTGACATTACCCAGGGACACAGCTGTCCCCTCCTGCCATAGCATTTATTTGCAACTGATATGCCATATGTTTTCATCTTCTCCTTCTTTTTTTTCTTTATAAGAGAGTCAGAATCTCTCTCTGTTGCCCAGGCTGAAGTGCTTTGGTGTCATCACAGCTCACTGCAACCTCAAACTCCTGGGCTCAGGTGATCCTCCTGCCTCAGCCTCCAAGTAACTGGGACTACAGCCACCTGCCACTATGCTTGGCTAATTTTTCTATTTCTTTTGTAGAGACAAGGTCTTTCTGTGTTGCTTAGGTTGGTCTTAAACTCCTGGCCTCAAACAATCCTCCCACCTCACTTGTCCCAAAGTGCTGGGACAAAAGGCACATGCCACTGTGCCCAGCTTCGATGCACCATATACTTATTTCATTGTGTGTCACTGTGACACAACCTAAGCTCCTTAAGGACAGGGATTTTCTGCACTTCCCTGTTCCCCATTGTATTCCCAGTTCGTGGAAGAGAGATGAAGGAATGAGCCTCAGGACCTGGCATATCGGAAATTCTTTTTTTTTTTTTTTTGAGACAGAGTCTCAAGCTGTCACCCTGGGTAGAGTGCTGTGGCATCATAGCTCACAGCAACTTCCAACTCCTGGGCTTAAGCAATTCTCTTGTCTCAGCCTCCCAAGTAGCTAGGACTATGGGAGCCCACCACAACACCAGGCTATTTTTTGGTTGTAGTTGTCATTGTTGTTTGGCAGGCCCCAGCTGGATTCAAACCCACCAGCTCTGGTGTATGTGGCTGGCGCCTTAGCTGCTGAGCTACAGGCGCTGAGCCAGGAAGTTCTTGATAAACATTTGGTAGTGGCTTGGGCGAGTCTCTTGTTTATCTGGGAGCCTCAGTTTCTTATCTGGAAAGTGGGGGTTGTTGAGGCCCCTAGACCTAAGGGGGTAGGGCCTGAGGCAATCAGGGAGTCTGGTCTGTAACATACTTAGCACAGGCCTGGGGTTCTGGAAATGCTCAGTCCACATCCATGAGGACTTTTCTGTGGCGTCACTAGCCACAGAGCAGGACCCCTGTGGGTCACGGGCTCAACCCCAACACGGACCCCACCCTCAGCTGAGGAAGGAGGGTGCCCAGAGCTGGAACTGAGGAAACATGGGTATAGATCAGCCCCAGAGGCTCGTTGGCCCCCAGTTATGTCACCAAACATCTGCTGAGCTGGCCCTTGGGCTCACTGGCCCTGATGCTTTTGTGGTGGGGCCATAGGGCCACGGGGCCAGCTCAAGAGAAAGGAGCCTCGCTTAGCCAGAGCAGCTCCTGCGGGCTTCACAGCTCTGCCAGACAGGGTCTTTAGTGCAGAGCACAGAGAAGTCACGCCCCACGGAGGGCGGGGTCCCCCCAGCCCTGGGAGAGCCTTAGGAGGAGCATGGGGCATGTGGTTTTTGTCACCCTCGGTAGAGTGCTGTGGCATCACAGCTCACAGCAAGCTCAAACTCTTGGGCATAAGCGATTCTCTTGCCTCAGCCTCCCAAGTAGCTGGGACTATAGGCGCCCGCCACAATGCCCGACTATTTTTAGAGATGGGTCTCGCTCTTGCTCAGGCTGGTCTAGAACCTGTGAGCTCAGGGTAATCCACCTGCCTTGACCTCCCAGAGTGCTAGGATTACAGGCATGAGCCACTGAGCCTAGCCCTTCCTGCAGCTTCTTTTTTCTTGAGACAGAGTCTCACTACGTCGCCCTCAGTAGAATGCCGTGGCGTCACTGCTCTTGGGCTTTAAGCAATTCTCTCGCTTCAGCCTCCCAAGTAGTTGGGTCTATAGGCACCCGCCATAATGCCTGGCTATGTGTTGTTGTTGTTGTTGTCATTGTTGTTTGGCAGGCCCGGATCAGGCTCAAACCTGCCAGCCCCAGTGTATGTGGCTGGCACCCTACCCACTGAGCTACAGACACTGAGCCTGCAGCTTCTTGAATACTGTCCTTGGGCACATTGCTTGCCCTCTCTGAGCCTCTGCTTCCCCATCTATAACAGGCTGAATCATAATTTCTTTTTTGGGTGCCCACAAGATGCCCACTCTGTGCTGCATCAACAACAGCAGAGCTCTCTCTCACTCAGGGCGATTGTTCCCCTGACATGGGTCCTATTTTCAGGTCTCATCTGATCCTTCTGTGACCCCCAGTCCCATTCTGCAGGTGGGAACAGTGAAGCTGGAAGTAGGAGGAGCAACTCCTTCTGCTGAGGTGTGGAGTCTGGGTTGTGTTTGGAGGTTGAGCTGATGGCACCAAGTAACAGATAGGCCAGAGTGTAGGCAAGGATTCTGACCTGTTCAGGAGGGAGCGTGGGGCCAGTGTTGGCCCAATGTGGCCACCAGGTATAAGGCTGGGACACAGTGGGTTGTCCTGGGAGAGGTTGGGGATGTGGCTAGGTCCCTAAGGTCAGAGCCCAGGGGACATGTGGTTGCCAAGACACACCAGGAAGAGTCATCAGTGAACAGATGGTGATTGCATCCTAGGAGGACAGGAGATGCCCCAGGCATCCTGGGAGGGGATGGCCTGGGGAACAGAGAGAGCCCTCCATTGTCACCTCTCCAAGGGCCACAACCTGAGATGAAAGGAAAGTCGGAGAAACATGAAGAATCAAAGTCAGCCTCTTGCTGTTCAGCAGGGTCCTGCCTTGAGGCCCGTGCCCTGTGATGCCCCTGCCCAGTCTGCGCCAAAATAGCCAACTTACTTAGCTCCGTCTGGTCTTTGCACAATAACCTAGAAACATCCTAAAACTTGGGGTCCCAGTTTTCTAACCCCACTTAACATGAAGACAGGGCTCCAGGGTGAGGACAGAAGCCCAGAGAGTCACCTGACTGCACAGGGCACCCAGCCTCTTCCTCATCTGATAGTGGCCAGAATTGCGGGGTACTCAAGCATCTTGGCTAAAGCCCCAGGCCAGCATCCCCCCAAGTCCACCCTCCTGCTGCTGGCCAGCCTCCTAGGCAGTGACTGTCTGGGGAAGAAAGACCAAAGTGGCTGATGCAGGTCTCTCAGGCCACACAGGAAGCAAACTCAGGCCCTGTAGGTGAAGTCCAGCTTTCCACTGTCCTTGCTGCAAGTACCAGCCTTTCCTCCCAAGTTGGGGGAACCAGACTCTTAAGGGCAGATGTCAGAGACTTCAGTTCCAGCTGCAACTTCCTCCCCCCTCACCCTTCTGAGCACCCTGCAGAGTTCATAATAGAGCCTGGCCTGAAGGGATAGGTGAGGATTGAGAAACTAGGTCACAGCTCAAGTGGCCCCAGCCAGGCACAAGGGATCAGCTGTCCCCTCAGCCCAGGAGTAATTATAGAGCGAGAGCTCTGTGGACTCCCTGGAGGGTCCTTGTGCCTGGGTTTTGACAGGCAAGTTCCAGAGAAGGTATGTTTTTCACTGGAGGTCACACAGCCATGGGAACTGAGGTCTCCCACTCACTTCTGCGGCTAGATCTCAGTCACCATGACCTAGCGATTCCTGACCTTTGGTTACTTGAGTACTTCCTGATTTTGTCCTTATCTACATCCTAAGGAGTTCTTTCAAGCTTGAAAAACAAAGTCAGCTGGGGCTCAGCGGCTAGGCGCATCAGCCACATACACCAGAGCTGGCGGGTTGGAATCCAGCCTGGGCCTGCCAAACAGCAATGACAACTACAACAACAACAACAACAAAAATAGCCGGGTGTTGTGGCGGGCGCCTGTAGTCCCAGCTACTTGGGAGGCTGAGGCAAGAGTATCACTTAAAGCCCAAGAGTGTGAGGTTGCTGTGAGCTGTGACGCTACAGCACTCTACTGAGGGTGACACAGTGAGACTCTGTCTCAAAAAAAAAAGAAAAGAAAAGAAAGGAAAAAGCTCATTTTCATCTCTAAGACCACAACTGCACTTTAACAACTAGGTCCCTGTCCTTTACCTGCCCTGCCTCTTTTCTCACCTCCGTTCAATCTTAGCACTTTCTGAGTAAATTACGTAATTGTTATTCCCTCAAGACTGAGCATAGCCCTTCCTGGATCTATTTTTTTCTCAGCTTATCACCACCCAAAGCAAGGAAGGGTATATGTATTTATCTTGTTTATTAGCTGTGTGCTCCAAGAAAGCTGATCTCTTTTTTTTTCCCCCGAGACTGAGTCTCACTTTGTCACCTTTGGTAGGGTGCTGTGGCGTCCTAGCTCACAGCAACCTCAAACTCTTGGGCTCTAGTGATTCTCTTGCCTCAGCCTCCTGAGCAGCTAGGACTATAGGCACCTGCCACAACACCTGGCTATTTTTAGAGACAGGGTCTTGCTCTTGCTCAAACTGGTCTTAAACCTGTGAACTCAGACAATCTACCTGCCTTGGCCTCCCAGAATGCTAGGATTACAGGCATGAACCACCTCATCCTGCCAGATCTTTTTGTCTTAATGTCTGCTCTTTCCTCCACACCTGGAAAATGCTTGGCACGCTGTAGGTGTTTGTTGACTGACTGACTAATTGACTGCATCAGTAAACGAGGGAAAACCAGCCTTATGGTATCATCAAAATCAGCTCAGCAAAAACACAACCATGTTTTAAGTTCTAGATGGAGGAGCTGCCTTGACTTTGGCCTTACTCTGTTTAAAAAACAAGATTAGTAAGTGCCTAAGGGGTATCAGAGAGCAAGGACCACTGAGTTCCACACAAAAGTTTCCCCTGCCCCTGACAGGAAGGATTCATTGGTGTCCAAGAAGGGAGTGGCCATCTCCCTATAAAGGTCCATGATATTAGATGCCTCAAGTCTGAGCTCCCAAAGTCGTCCCTCAAACCAGATGTGAGGGGCACAGCACAGAATTGTACAGGATTGGGCAGGGTCTGTTCAAAAGAGGAGAAATGGGAGGGAGGTGTGTGCAAAGATCCTGGGCAGTAGGCAGCAGGGCGAATGAAGGTCTCCTGCTGAGGGGTGGGAGTTCATAGCGGCTAGGATTAGGCCAGGGATGTGGGCCTGAATGCCATCATTTGCGCTATCCGGGAAGAGATGCTCACATTTGACAAGGATTTTAATGGCATTTCAGGGAGACTCAGGTGGGGATCTTGTTAGAGCAACCAGGGAAGTGACATTTGAGGTTAGACCAAAATGAATTTGGGGAGAGAGCCATGTGGGGAAGGTTCCCTTCCAGGCAGAGGGGACAGCCCATGCAAAGGCCCTGGGGCAGAACTGCACCTGGCCTGTTGGAAGCACAGCCAGGAGGCCCACTCTGTGGCTAGACCAGAGTGAGGAGAGGGAGAGAGTGAGGGAGGGAGGGCAGGGGTGGGACCAGGTAAGGCAGGGTCTGTAGGCTGCCAGTAAGACTTTAAATGTTATCTAAGGGTCATGAAATTTTCCCCAGTGAAGGACAAACCAAACAGCAGTTTGGGGGGCTGAAAGAAACCCCCTTCAGGGCACCAATCCCTCTGAAGGAGGCCACTGTGTCTCTGTCCTGCATTCCTGGGTAAGGGTACAATTCCCTCTTTTCTTTTTCTTTCTTCCTTCCTTCCTTTCTTTTCTTTTCTTTTTTTTTTTTTTTTTTGAGTCAGAGTCTCACTTTGTCACTCTTGGTAGAGTGCTGTGGCATCATAGCTCGCAGCAACCTCAAACACTTGGGCACAAGTGATCCTCTTGCCTCAGTCTCCCAAGTAGTAGGGACTACAGGTGTCCGCCACAATGCCCAGCTAGATTTTTAGAGACGGGTCTCGCTCTGGCTCAGGCTGGTCTCAAACCCATGAATTCAGGCAATCCACCCATCTCAGCCTTCCAGAGTGCTAGCAATTCCCTCTTGAACACAGGGAGAAGCATAGGGCAGAGCATAGGACTTGAGGGTGGCCAGAGGACCCAGGACAGTTTTAAGGTAGGAAGTTACCAAAGGTGCGAGATGGTGGCTGAAATAGGGCAACCGTCAGTGGTTCGGGCTCTCCTGTCCTCTCCCAGGACACAGCCTGTGCATGTGCTGTCCAGGAGCAAAAACTTGGGAGAGAATGACCTAGAAAAACAGCCTCAGGCAGGAGTTTGCTGTGCAAAAAGATTACATTTTCTGCAATGCCCAGGTCGGGATTAAGGACAGTTCTAGTGGGAGGACTCCATGCAGTCCTCTGTCCTCCCTCCCTCTGTGTCTCCAAACTGGGGGCAGCAGGAGCCGAGGGCGGCTGGGTGCCTGCAGGGGTCCCTCAATCTTCTCAGCTACAGCAACTTGCTTCCCGCCATCACAGTGCTGCTCCATGTGGCGTGTGAATTCCCAGACATTTTTTGGACATCTGCACATAAACACGTGTCCACCCAAATCGAGAATTCAGTTTGGCATTTCATTTTATTTTGCCATGAATGGGATTCCACCATCTGCAATTGTTTGGCAAGCTTCACATTTTTTCTCCCATTTAAAGATGTCTCAGCCATCTTTCCCCTGATGCATATCTCCCAGCGTGTCACAAGTAACCATAGGTCATGGCTTACTTGAGTGATCCCTAATAGATCCCTTCGGTTAGGTCAGTCCCCCCACCGCCAAATACACACACAATTATTTTTCAGCTGGATGTCTCTGTTGGTATGCATGAATCTCCCCTCGTTCCATGGCAAGTATGAATCTGTTTATTTTACTGATCTCCTAAAGACAAAAACTGAGGTTAGTTCCATTTCCCCCCATGTTTGCACTTCAGCCACCTTTCCCCAGCAGCATCTACACTCCCTGCATCTCACAGCATGTGTGGGCTGCACTTGGTGTGCTTAGTCCCCAATCAGTGGGCACATAGGGTAGTTTCAGGTTTCTTCAGTGTTTCAAACAATACTGAGGAAAACCTCCTTGTTCATCCTGCTCTGGTCCTACATAGGAATTTTTCTCAAGAATGCATCAATACTCACTCAAGTCTATTGACTTAAAACAATAGAAATTGATTCTCTTGAAGTGCTGTAGATCAGAAGTCCAAAATCAAGACTCTAGGGGAAGATCTTTCCTTGACCCTTCTGGCTTCTGGTGGCTGCTGGCAATCCTTGGTGTCCCTTGACTTACAAACAAGTCTCTGCCTCTGTTGTCGCATAGCCATCTCCCTGTGTGTCTGTGTCCACATTTCTTTATTTTTTTTTTTCGTCGACGTTGTCATTGTTGTTTTAGGTGGCCCAAACCCACCAGCCTCAGTGCATGTGGCTGGTGCCCTACCCACTGAGCTACAGGTGCCGCCCTGTGTCTATATTTCTGTTGTATATGGACGCCAGTCATTGGATCAAGGCCCACCCTAATCTGTCATGACTTCATTTTAACTAATTACATCTGCACAATACAAACCATCTCCCCCGTTATATACACGTCATCTCTAGAATTAAGTAAGAGGTCAGTCATTCAGAGCTCTGCACATGTTGACTCTCACCTTAAATTTGAGGAGGGGCCAGGGAAGGCAGGACCTGCCCTCTCAGGTGTTTGTATAGCAGAAGAGGACCGGATAGCCTGAGTCCAGCTGGGCCGGGACTGTGGGAACTGAAGAAACAGGCAGCCTGGCATGGGCTGAGGGGTGCTGGGGGGAATCCCTGAGGATTTCAGCTGCTAGGATGCTGAAAATAGCTGCCTAGCTAATGGGGAATCGGCCAAGCAGAAGAGGCTGGGCTGTGCTGTCTCGCTGCCATCTGGCTGCTCCCTTCACACCCTGACCCCACCTCGACCCCCACCCCACCCCCAGGAGCTGGGCTATGGCCAAGCAGAGTGAGGGGTAGGGATGGAGACTATTAGGCTGCTGGGAGAGATGGAAGCAGCTGGGAAGTCACAGCCACTGGGACCCAGGGCATGTTGGCATAATCTGTTCACCACCATGGCTCCACGCTATGTCCCCCTTACTGCCCAACTCACCCCCACGAACTCCCCTTACAGTTTTCCCAGCCACCTGCTCTGCACTGGGTGTTCCCCCAGCCTGGAATGCCCTTCCTTCCACAAACACCCACAGAGCACTTTTCTGCTCATCCCTTGGGTCCAAGTTTACTGGGGGTGCTATCAAAGCACTATAAACTGGGGGCCTTCGAACAACAGAAATACATCTTCTCACCATTCTGGAGGGCACATGTCCAAAATCAAAATGTCTGCAGGACAGTGCTCCCTCTGAAGGCTCCAGGGGAGGGTCCTTGTCTCTTCCACCTTCTGGGAACTCCCGGCAAAACTTGGCTTGTGGCTGCATCACTCGCTACAGTCTCTGCCTCTGTGTACATCTCTATGTGCATCCAAATAGCTACCCTGCCGTGAGGACACCAGTCCTTGCACAAAGGCTCCCCTCTAGCTCACCCTCATTATAAACTGATCCCATCTGCAAATCTAAATAAGGTCCCGTCCACAGGTACCAAAGGATAGGACTCGAAAATATCTTTTCTTTATTTCTTTTTTTTTGTAGAGACAGAGTCTCACTTTATCGCCCTTGGTAGAGTGCCGTGGCATCACACAGCTCACAGCAACCTCCAACTCCTGGGCTTAGGCGATTCTCTTGCCTCAGCCTCCTGAGTAGCTGGGACTACAGGCGCC
>CAUYRH010130577.1:0-11257 GCA_963574655.1 Perodicticus potto | reverse complement strand
CGTATCCTTTCAGTTTTGGGATTATAAATTTTGAATTGCCTAGCTAATGGTCATTTAGGACTTGATAGTCCACAAGAAGGAAAAACTATTTAAAGCCTGTCAAATTAAAATATATAAGACAAAAAGCTCAAATCTGCTTCATTCTGTGTGTATTTCTGGCTATCTGTGTCACATGTATGTGATATTAACTAAAAAAATACATTTAAAAGCTCTGATTAAATAAAAAGTAAGTGTTTTAATCAAATATTTTATCAGGAAAATAGAAATTAACTCAGGCTTGGCGCCTGTACTCAATGGCTAGGGCTCCAGCCACATACACCGGAGCTGGTGGGTTCAAACCCAGCCCAGGTGTGCCAAACAAGGACAACTACTTGGGGCTGCGTCTGGGGCTCATTGAGTAGGGCACCGGCCTACCAAAGGTGACGGGTTCAAACCCAGCCTCGGCAAACTGCAAAACAGAAAAATAGCCAGGCATTGTGGTGGGCGCCTGTAGTCCTAGCTACTTGGGAGGCTGAGGCAAGAGAATCACCTAAGCCCAGGAGCTGGAGGTTGCTGTGAGCTGTGTGATGCCATGGCACTCTACCGAGGGCGATAAAGTGAGACTCTGTCTCTACAGAAAAAAAACATTGGTTCAGCGCCTGTAGTTCAGCGGCTAGGGTGCCAGCCACATACACCAGAACTGGCGGGTTCAAACCCAGTCTGGACCTGCCAAACAACAATGACAACTACAACCAAAATAGCTGGGCATTGTGGCAGGCACCTGTAGTCCCAGCTACTTGGGAGGCTGAGGCAAGAGAATCGCTTAAGCCCAAGAGTTGAAGGTTGCTGTGAGCTGTGACAGCACTGTACTCTACTGAGGATGACATTGTGAGACTCTGTCTCAAAAGAAAAAAAAAAAAGAAATTAACTCAAATGCACAAATTTAGTAATCTTTTTTATTTACCAATAAAACAAAATCTAAATTGCTAGCAAAATAAAATTAGAGGTTGGCATAGTAGCTCATGCCTGTAATCCCAGCACTTGAAGAGACAAAGGCAGGAGGGCTGTTATCAAACCACAAGTGGGTTTTGGCCTAGATCTAGTTGCTTATCACACAAAGATCCAATTGTTGAGACAATAAGGATTGCCAAGATAGAAAGGAATTCTTTTAATACAAGAGAAGTCTTGTGGAAAGAAGGGGAGAAGCTGCCTCAAATCCATGTCACTCTCTGACTAACTGAGATCATGGGCTTTTTAAGGATTGACCAGGTGCCTTGGGGTAGTGGAGGGGGCTAGTGAGTCTGGACATCAGGAAGTCTGCCTTGAAGCCTTCAGAATGACGAGGCATGTCTGCACTCCTGTCTTAAGACTAGCAACCAGTTTTCGGGATTCCCCGACAAGAAAGGTTCTAGTCAGTGGCCGAGCCAGGGTAGCTTAGAGATTTTATTTTAGTTCACATCCTCTGTTAGGGACGCAGAGGGTCTGGCCACTTGTCACTGTCGGTCTATATACAGAGACAGGGATAGGTCAACCAAACATTACTGATCAGAAAGAAGGCAATTCTGAAGAATAGTGAGAGTAGCTTCTCCAAGACTGTTCCGTTCTTCCATTTCCAAAATGACAATTTTGTATGTAAAAGTTCAAACAATAGGCCTGTGGCTCAATGGGCTAAGGCGCCAGCCACGTACACCTGAGCTGGCGGGTTCAGCCCGGGCCCGCCAAACAACAATGACGGCTGCAACCAAAAAACGACCGGGCGTTGTGGCAGGCGCCTGTAGTCCCAGCTACTTGGGAGGTGGAGGCAGGAGACTCGCTTGAGCCCAGGAGTTGGAGGTTGCTGTGAGGGTGACAGCTTAAGGCTCTGTCTCAAAAAAAAAAAAATTCAAACAACAGTATTGGGGCGGTGTCTGTAGCTCATGGAGTAGGGCGCTGGCCCCATATTCCGAAGGTGACAGGTTCAAACTCAGCCTTGGCCAAACTGCAAAAACAGAAAAATAGCTGGGCATTGTGGCGGGCGCCTGTAGTCCCAGCTACTAGGGAGGCTGAAACAAGATAATCGCCTAAGCCCAGGAGTTGGAGGTTGCTGTGAGCTGTGACACCATAGCACTCTACCAAAGGTGATAAAGTGAGACTCTGTCTCTACAAAAAGAAAAAAAAAACCCAAAACAGTATCTTTATCTTTTCTTTACTTTTTTTTTGAGACAGAGTCTCACTATGTCGCCCTCAGTAGAGTGCAGTGCTGTCACAGCTCACAGCAACCTCCAACTCTTGGGCTTCAGCGATTCTCTTGCCTCAGCTTCCCAAGTAGCAGGGACTCCAGGCACCCATCACAATGCCCGGCTATTTTTTGGTTGTAGTTGTCATTGTTGTTTGGCAGGCCCAGACTGGATTCGAACCTGCCACCTTCCAAGTATGTAGCTGGCGCCCTAGCCACTGAGCTACAGGCACCGAGCCAACAGTATCTTTATCTTAAATAACAATAATCAGCATAACCCAAGACCCAAAACAATTCAATTCAAAAGTTAATCTCTTAAGTCACTCATCCTAAACTCAAAATTGGCACCTTTAGGGTGGGAGCTAAGTTTACAAAACAATAAGAATGGGACACAGGCCGTAAAGGTCAGTCACTTAGAACCTAAACCGCCCAGACTCAGCTGTGTCACGTTGGCCCTCGCCTGACTGACTCCATCTTACTTTCACCACAGGAGCTCTCACCTCCACATATTGATTCACGACTTTTCCTGTCTCTCTGAAATGTATAAAGCCAAACTAACCCCACCACAGTGAGTCCACCTGCTTAAGCCTTCTTGGATGTGGCTCCAGGTTGTGGTCCTCAAATTTGGTTCAGAATAAACCTATTTAAATTATTTTACAGAGTATGGTTTCTTTTCCATTGACAATATTAAGTATTAATATAATTCAGCCTTTTTGCCTGGGCTTACTGGTTAAACCAGTTTAAGATGTTTCTATTAGATTTTTTTTTTTTGCAGTTTTTGGCCGGGGCTGGGTCTGAACCCGCCACCTCTGGCATATGGGGCCAGCGCCCTACTGCTTTGAGCCACAGGCGCCACTCTCTATTAGATGTTTTAAGGGCATAGAATTGTTGCAAAATTCTGTAGTATTTTGGTACTTGCTTGCTTTGTGAGCTTATGTTTTTGGTTTTGAGCCTCTGGACTCTGGGGCCTAGGGAGGTGGCCATGGTGAGGCTGTAGACATATCCTCGGTGCCTAGACCATCAGCTACAAGGCAGAGTCAAGCCCAGCATGGCCCCTTCTTGTCTGGCCTAGCTTTGCCTCTTGGTCATTCCTGGAGTAGCTGGATCACCCAGGCGTCATCAAGATCATTAAGGTAGACCAGGCATGGTGGCTCACACCTGTAATCGTAGCACTCTGGGAGGCAGAGACAGGAGGATTCCTTGCACTCAAGAGTTCAAGACCAGTCTGAGTGAGAGTGAGGGTCTGTCTCTACTAAAAATAGAAAAAGATTAGCTGGGTGTGGTGGATGGTGCCTGTAGTCTCAGCTACTTTGGAGGATGAGACAGGAAGATCCCTTGAACCCAGGAGTTTGAGGTTGCTATGAGCTAAGCTAATGCCTGGCATTCTAACCTGGGCAACAGAGTGAGATTCTGTCTTAAAAAAAAAAAAAAAATTCAGGGCAGTGCCTGCGGCTCAGTGAGTAGGGTGCTGGCCCCATATACCGAGGATGGTGGGTTTGAACCCAGCCCCGGCCAAACTACAACAAAAAAATAGCCGGATGTTGTAGCAGGTGCCTCTAGTCCCAGCTACTTGGGAGCCTGAGGCAAGAGAATTGCCTAAGCCCAAGAGCTGGAGATTGCTATGGGCTGTGATGCCACAGCACTCTGAGGGTGACAAAGTCAAGGTCTGTCTCTAAAAAAAAAAAAAAAAAAAAAAAAAATTAAGAAAAAAATCATTAAGGGAAACAGCTAAGTCATCAAGGTAAATATCAACGGTGATAACTCAGATTAGTAGTATGTAGCCTTGACTTGTTTGCTAAAAACGTCACTTTACCTGCAAGGGTCAAGGGAGAACTTCCCCTTCATCCTTGGAAGGTTCACTGAAAAATCAACTGACAAAAAGCAGATTAATAGGAGAAATAAGACCGGGCTTTGTGGCTCAAACCTTGATCCCAGAATTTTGGGAGGGCAAGGTGGGAGCATTGCTTGAGGCTGGAAGATCAGCCTGAGCAACATAGCAAGACCTGTCAATACAAAAAAAATTTTTTTTGAATAGTCAGGCATAGTGGCACATGCCTGTAGTCCCAGCTACCGAGGAGACCAAGGCAAGAGTATTGCTTGAGCCCAGGAGTTCAAAGTTGCAATGATCTAAGATTGGTCATTGTACTCCAGCCTGAGCAACGGAGAAAGACCCTGTCTCTAAAAGGCAGGGGCTGGGAGGATAATAGGAGAGAGAAATGGCATACAAATGTATTAGTATGGACAGGGGAAAATCACAGTGATAGCCTAACACAATAAGGTACAAAGTGTTCTACTTTCTTCTTATGGGAAAAGTATATGGAGAAGTGTGGATGATTTTAGGGGAGTAGTAAACAATTTTTAGGGAAGTTAATGGTCTTGAAGAATATATAGTGGCCTGGGACAAAGACAGTTGGGACCACAGAGCAGACAATGGTTCGTGACCAAAGTCTGTTCAGATGTCGATAGACTTCAGTCTTTCTGCCTCCAGTATGAGTGCAGTTATTGAAAACCTGGGGGAAAGACCAGAAGTAATTGTTTTTCTTTGGTGGGCCTGGACTTCAGGCAGACAAAGGAACATCAGAGAATAATTTCATCCTGTGGTTAGAGAAAGACAAAGAATTGACACACAGGAAATAGGTACGAAGGTCAGGGAGACCTTGAGTCTTCTTCAGTTCAGTATGAAAGGGGTTTGGTGTTGTACCAAGAGAGGAGACTGGGAGAGGTTCAGGCCAAGTTTAATGAAAGGGGACAGAAGGCTGGGCATGGTGGCTCATGTCTATTATCCCAGCACTCTGGGAGGCTGAGGTGTGTGGACTGCCTGAGTTCATGAGTTCGAGACCAGCCTGAGCAAGAGCAAGACCCCATCTCTAAAAATAGCCAGGCACTGTAACAAGTGCCTATAGTCCCAGCTATTTGAGAGGCTGAGACAAGAGGATCGCTTGAGCCCAGGAGTTTAGGTTGCTGTGAGCTACAATGCCACAGCACTCTACTCAGGGTGACAAAGTGAGACTCTGTCTGAAAAGAAAGAAAGAAAGAGAGAAGGAAGGAAGGAAAGGAGGAAGGGAGGGGACAGAGACCTACCTGGACAAAGATGGCGTCTGCACCGAGGATGGGAGGAGGCTTGTTTGTTTGTTTGGCAGTTTTTGGCCGGGGCTGAGTTTGAACCCGCCACCTCTGGCATATGGGGCCAGCGCCCTACTCCGTTGAGCCACAGGCGCTGCCCAGGAGGCTTGTTTTTATAGTGGGCATAAGGGGGCGAAGATTCTACAGCTTGCTGGAAGGTCCTTATAGGCAGAATTCTTAGGGCAGGGCCAGGTAGGCCTTTTGTTCTGAAGGAGGAGGAAGGGTTTAGGCCCCAAACAGGGATACAGCTTTCTGAACCCTAGCATTTTCTTTTAAACCCATGATTTCATCTCATCATAAAAAAAGTTAAAAAATCAGACAAATCTCAATTGGGGGATATTCTACAATGCCTAGTTACTGCTCCGAGAAACTGTCATAGCCAAGGGTAGCCCAAGAAGACATGATGACTAAGTATCACCCGATTCCTATGTAACTGGCTCCATGAACAAATTTCAGTTACTTCTATATAGTTTTGTGATCAGTTCTCTTAACTAACCACTTGATCTTTTCAGTTGTTTCCCAGAGGACTTTTTTTTTCAGACAGAGCCTCAAGCTGTCACCCCCTGGATAGAGTGCTGTGGCATCCCAGCTCACAGCAACCTCCAAATCCTGGGCTCAAGCAAGTCTCCTGCCTCCGCCTCCCAAGTAGCTGGAACTACAGGCACCCGCCACAACGCCTGGCCATTTTTTGGTTGCAGCCGTCATTATTGTTTGGCAGGCCCAGGCTGGATTCGAACCCACCACCTCAGGTGTACATGTCTGGCGCCTTAGCCACTTGAGCCACAGGCGTCAAGCCCCAGAGGGCTTTTGATAAGACAAAGGAGTTGAGATTCTAAAGTCCCCTGGGCAGTTCCTAACACCAATGCATACAGGTAGCCCCATGTCATTATACCACCACCTGCCCCAATGCATGTAGCCCCTCCTTTAAAAGCCCATGACCTTGTTAGTTGAGGAGACAGATTTGAGGCAGCATTACCCATTCTCCTGACAAGATGTCTTTCATAGAAAAAAAAAAAAATTTCTGGCCAGGCTTAGTGGATGACACCTGTAATCCTAGCACTCTGGGAGGCTGAGGCTGGTGGATTGCTTGAACTCAGAGTTCCACACCAGCCTGAGCGAGAGCAAGACCCACATCTCTACCTAAAAAAGAAACACTAGCCAAATGTTGTGGGGGGGGGGGTGCCTGTACTCCCAGCTACTCAGGAAATTGAGGTGAGAAGTTCACTCAAGCTTAAGAGTTTGAGGTTGCTGTGACCTATGACAGCAGGGCAACAAAGTGAGACAGTCTCAAGAAAAAAAAGGCGGCGGGGGTGGGATGGGGGGGCGCATTGGCTCAGGCCTGTAATCGTAGCACTCTGGGAGGTTGAGGTGGGTGAATAGCTTGTGTTCACGAGTTCGAGACCAGCCTGAGCAAAAGTGAGACCCTGGGGCTTGGCACCTGTAGCTCAGTGGCTAGAGTGCTGGCCATATACACGCCAGAGGCTGGTAGGTTAGAACCCAGCCTGGGCCTGCCAGACAACAATGACAACTGCAACAAAAAATAGCCAGGCATTGTGGCGGACGCCTGTAGTCCCAGCTACATGGGAGGCTGAGGCAAGAGAATTGCTTAAGCCCAAGAGTGTGAGGTTGCTATGAGCTATGACGCCATGGCATTCTACCCAGGGTGACATAGTAAGATTCTGGTCTCCAAAAAAAAAAAAAAAAAAAAAAGTGAGACCCTTTCCCTACTAAAAATAGAAAAAACTGAGGCAAGAGGATCTCTTTAGTACAAGAGTTGGAGGTTGCTGTGAGCTATGATGCCACTGCACTCTATCCAGGGCAACAGCGAGACTCGGGCTAGGAAAAAAAAAGAAAAGAAAAGAAAAAGTAAAGAAACGAAGACAAAAGGCAGGGATGACTGTATTTTTTTTTTTAGAGACAGAGTCTCACTTTATCGCCCTCAGTAGAATGCCATGGTGTCATAGCTCACAGCAAACTCCAGCTCCTGGGCTTAGGCGATTCTCTTGTCTCAGCCTCCCAAGTAGCTGTAACTATAGGCACTGCCACAAGGCCCAGCTATTTTTTGGTTGCAGTTTGGTTGGGACTGGGTTCGAACCCTCCACTCATGGTATATGGGGCCAGTGCCCTACTCACTGAGCCACAGGCGCCCCCAATAACTGTGCATTTTTATAGGTAGGTGTACAGAAGGAGGATTAGAGGACAAAAGGGTGCGATCGAACAGTAATAAACTGAGGGAAACAGCAGCTCAGTTTCTTCTCAGCATCCTTGCATGACATGTCCTCCCTGAAGGCATAGGGCACCTGCTATATGACGTTGTTTAGAGAGGAAAGGAGAGAAAAGGTCAGGCGAGTGTCATTCTCAGGGTTTGGTGGCCTACTTCTGAGGGAAAACGGAGTGAGGAGAGTTCTAGTTTTTATGACCTGCCTCAGGGTGTTACTGAACTGAACTGGCGTCTTCTCCCCTGGCACAGCAGAGACAGACTCTGATGCTGAGATTTGCAGCCAGATTAAAAGGCATTCATTGCATGAACAAGCAAGGAAGACTGGTAGCTGATGCTTAAGGCTTGAATTCCTCAATGGCTGACAAGCAAGCATTTTTATAGGCAAAAGTTGCGAGCAAAATGGTCAATCGAAGGCTGGCATAATCCAGTACTTTGGGAGGCTGAGGCAGGAAGAGCCCTTCAGCCCAGGCATTCAAGACTAGCCTGGGCAACACGGTAAGATTCCATCTCTACAAAAAAAGAAATATAAATTTTTTTTTTAACTAGCCTGTTACGATGGTGAGCACCTTAGTCCTAGCTACTGCAGAGGCTGAGAGAGGAGGGTAGATAGTCCAGGAGTTCCAGGCTGCAGTGAGCTGCGCTCATGCCACTGTGCTCCCGCCTGGGTGACAGTGAGACCCTATCTCTGAAAAAGAAAAAAATTCATAAATCAATACATGGAGGTTACACATTGGTTTGGTCCAAAAAGGTGGGATATCTTGAAGCAAAGACTTGTAGGTTGTAGGTGGAGTCAGAGATTCTTTGATTTATAATAAGTTAAGAAGCCAAGATCTTGTCAACAGAAAGGAATGTTAAGGTTTGGCCCCCATAGGAAGAAATTTACAACAAAAAAACAGCAGTCAGGCTGGGCGTCCTGACTGCTCAGTAGCTCAGTGGTTAGGGCACCAGTCGCATGCTCCAGGGCTGATGGGTTTGAACCCGGCCCGGGCCTGCTAAACCAAAAAATAATAACAATAATAATAGCTGGGCATTGTGGCAGGTGCTGGTAGTCCCAGCTACTAGAGAGACTGAGGCAAGAGAATGGCTTGAGCCCAAGACTTTGAGGTTGCTTTGAGCTATGACAGCACAGCACTCTACCCAGGGTGACAAAGTGAGGCTCTGTCTTAATAAGAAAAAAACAGCAGTTAGAGTTTAGCCCCCAGTTCCTCCTTCCCTGAGGCATCTTTCATCTGGTGGGGGTTTCTGAAAAACAAGTCAAGAACCTATGCTATAGGGTTATCTTTTAATTGCCTTAGGGAACCAAATACTTCATAACTCTGGCTTGTTTGGGGGACTATTGTTCTAAATTATTACTACTTTCTTATCACATTGCTCCTTTACTTTTCAAGGCTAGCCAGGAGCCTGGAATTTCCCTTGAAAGGACTCAAGATTTTTATCTTTATTTCCATGCTTGGGGGGGTGGCCAGGCAGGACCCTAAGAGGGTTCCCTGCTCCATCTCAAGGGGAAAAAAGGATGAAACAGAGTGAGAGAGACCCTCTTGCTTCAATTATTTTCTCAACTATGTTCCTCTCCAAGGGACAAAATTTGGGGGCTTTGTGTTCTAAGGCCTGATAATACTAATGTTAATAATAGGGGAAGCTGGGTGCAGGATATATGTGGACTCTCTACTATATTGGCAATTTTTGTGTAAACCTAAAACTGTTCTAAAATATACAGTTTGTTCAAAAAACATTGAGCAGCCGGGCACAGTGGCTCATACCTGTAATCCTAGCACCTCTATGAGGCCAAGGCGAGTGGATTGCTTGAGCTCACGAATTCAAGAACAGCCTGAGCAAAAGTGAGACTCCTATTTCTATTAAAAATAGAAAAACTAAAAAAAAAATAAAAAAACTGAAGCAAGAGGATTGTTTAAGTCTGAGTTGAAGGTTGCTGTGAGCTGTGATGCCACAGCACTCTACCCAGGGTGACAGCTTGAGACTCCGGCTTAAAATAAACAAACAAAAAATATATACATGTTGTGCAAAACTTTGAATGTACACTAAGCAAAAACATGGTGTAGAAATGCATTAAGCCTATGAAAGTCTACTGAGCATCATGAGACAAAGGCAAATTAAGTAACAATGTGAGACCACTCCAGACACATCAGAATGGTTAAATGTAAAAGACTAACAAAATCAAGTGTCTATGTGGATACACAGCAACCAAAATTCTTAAACATTGATTATAGGAATGCTAAATGATACCATCACTCTCAAAAAAAGTGTGGCAATTTCTTATAAAATTAAACATGCGGTGGAAAGGGGGCAAGGGAGGGGAGAGGAGGATGGGCGGAGGGAGAGTAATCTGTGGGTCCACAGTTACGGTGCATCTTAGAAGGGTACAGGTGAAACTTACTAAAGGTAGAATATAAATGTCTGCACACAATAACGAAGAAAATGCCATGAAAGCTACATCAACCAGTTCAATGAAAATATTTCAAATTGTATATAAAACCAGCACATTGTACCCCATGATTGCATTTGTGTATACAACCATGATTTAATAAAAATAAAAAAATTAAACATGCAATTTCCTCAAGATCCAAGAATTCCACTCCTAGGCAATTACTCGAGAATAATAAAATACGTGTTTTTATAATCACATAAAATGTAAAATGAAATCATCAACAACAAAAATCATTTGGAAACTGACAACTCTTTGAAAAGTTGTAAGGTAATGGAAGCTGGATGTAGGGAAGAAAAAGTATCTTATTCCTTCTACCCTTTTGGTCTCAGCTGGGTCTCATTAACAAAAGGAAAGCATACAAATTTATTAAAGTTTTATGTGATGCAGGAGGCTTAATAAAGAAAACATGAGCAACACTTGAACCCTTCAGTTGTTTGGTTTTTTTGTTGCCCAGGGTGGAGTGGCACAAGTAGCTCACTGATGCCTTGAACTCCTGGGCTCAAGGGATCCTTCAGCCTCAGCCTTTTCAGTATTTGGGAACTACAGGTGACAGTCACCACACCCAGATAATTTTTCTTAATTATTTTAGAGATAAAATCTCATTACTTTACAAGACCAGAACACGGCTGGTCTTAAACTCCTGACCTCAAAGGTTCTACCATCTTAGCTTCCCAAGTACCTGGGCCTATAGTGGCACCACCATGCCACTGGCTCTGAGTAATTTTACACTAGGTTTAATGAAGAGTAGAAAATTGTGAAAAATATGTTGGAACAAAGTAGGTATGAGCTAAAAGAAGTAAATTGGAGAAACTTAGCAAGGCCTGTGGAGATGTCTCTCAGAGAGTGTCCCTCCACGTTCTGAGATAGGGATGTTCCTCTTCCCTGCATGTAAGAATAGCACCTCTCCCATGAGGGTCTGATGACCTGCTTCAGGGAATGGTCAGAGAAGTCTTTCCTGCACCTGCCATTTCTCCTCAAATTCCTTTAGTTTAAAACATTAAATCTAGGCTCGGCACCTGTGGCTCAACGGGCTAAGGCGCCAGCCACGTACACCCGAGCTGGCGAATCCAGCCCTGGCCCGCCAAACAACAATGATGACTGCAACCAAAAAATGGCTGGGCGTTGTGGCGGATGCCTGTAGTCCCAGCTACTTGGGAGGCGGAGGCAAGAGACTCGCTTGAGCCCAGGAATTGGAGGTTGCTGTGAGCTGTGATGCCACAGCACTCTATCCAGGGTGACAGCTTGAGGCTCTGTCTAAAAAAAAAAAAAAAAA
>CAUYRH010130573.1:0-12682 GCA_963574655.1 Perodicticus potto | reverse complement strand
GAGATACTTTGCTAAGAAGAGTATGTTCCAGCTCCATCCATGTAAACATGAAAGAGGTACAGTCTCCATCTTTCTTTATGTATACTTGATTTAAAATAAATATTACATGTGTATTGTTTCAAATGTTTCTACCCTTGTTTTATGTTACTGACACAGATACTCTCCATAACAGTGTTCTGTTTGTGAGTAGTTGTTGCTGTTTGAAGACCTTGTTTAGTGTGGGCCATGTTTCCTGACCATTTACAGCAGTGAAGTGCTAAGCACCAATCAGGGATGTTACCACATCCACTCACTCGTGGGGTACTGAGGACTCAGCAGAGAACACAACGGGTCACAAGTGCTCCCTCCTGTGAGCGCCAGCCATCCTCACCCAGCCAGTGCCACCGCAGACCACACAGGGTCAAGGCAGGCTGAAAGGACAGGGTACCTCCCGGGTCACCCACCAGCTGTCACCACATCTCCTCTTGTTTATCAGCACTTCAGTCTTAGGGGTAATTACTGAGAGCAGAAAACAAGGTTCTGTTACTTTATGACAGGACAGTGAGTGGCAAAGGCAACAAAGGTCTCTATGAAGTGTTCAAGTTGGTTGTTAGTTTCCTTTCAATTCATCATGACATTTGTTAACTCATTTTACCTTTCCTTTTCCCTTCACAAAAAGAGGGGGGAGAGAGAGCACACAAGAGAGCCGAGAGTGAGAGAGAGACAGGAGACAATTCCTTCACCGTAGTATTTTGTTTCAAAATCATAAAGCCCCACGAGATAAGCTCTCTTATCTTATTCCAAGGATAAGGTCTTAGAATTCTGCTCGTCCCTGACAGGGTCTGTTTATGTCCAGCCTTTCACCCGGGTGGCAGTGGCAGTAATAGTAGGACAAAAAGGAGAAGAGGGGCGGGAAGAGGAGGAAAGAGCAGCAGCCACCCCAGCACCACCGCGGTAACAGCAGTGACACTTGTAAATCATTACTGAGGGCATTTAAGAGTTTGCCACTGATGCAAGCATTTTTCTTTTTCTTTTCTTTTCTTTTTTTTTGAGACAGAGTTTTACTATGTCACGCTCGGTAGACTGCCATGGTGTCACAGCTGACAGCAACCTCAAACTCTTGGGCCCAAGCAATTCTCCTGCCTCAGCCATCCAAGTAGCTGGGGCTACAGGCACCTGCCACAGCTATTTTTTTGTTGCAGTTGTCATTGTTTAGCTGGTCTGGGCTGGGTGTGAACCCGCCAGCCTGGGTGTATGTGGCTGGTGCCATAACCACTGTGCTATGGGTGCCAAGCCTGATGTAAGCATTTTTCACGTATGAAGTCATTGAATTTTCAGAGACACCCCCTAAACTAGACATTATGCTTGTATTCCTATTTTTTTCAGATGAGGAAACTGAAGCCCACAGGGGTCAAGTAATTTGGTCAACTTCACCAGCTAGTAAGGAACAGAACCAGAATTTAAACCCACCTGGCCTTGGCCTCAGCTTCCACCAGCTACAAGGCACTGCCTGGTTTTTATGCATCTTCACTGTGAAAAGTATCCTTAGAAACGTTACCCTTCTGTGTTTCACAGCAAGATTTGAGAGATTTAGGTGGTGCAGTAAAAAAGATAAAATGTCTTTTCCAAGGTCACAAAATCCTACCTCTTGGGATCTAATCTGGGTTTTAACTCTTGTTCTACTTTATCATCAAATCTCCATTATCTGAGAGCTTGGAATATACTGAGATCTAAAATTCAATATGCCAATGACAGAGCAAAACCATTTTAATTTCGGGGACATTAACACAGCACCTGGGGATGGAGAGATGAAAATAGTATCAGTGCTTTTGGTAAAAGTGACGCTCAAGTGACAGAGTTAGACTTAGCCCTTGGGTTCCTAGACACCCAGGGGCTCGGGTGTAAGACTTGCTGCATCTCCAAAGCCTGTCATGGGGTTCCCTTACCACTGCATTAATTAGTTTAGCAGGAAAAAATAGAAACAAGCATCAACGGTGACTTTAAAGCTCAAAGGAAACAATTAACGATAACTTTCACCATGAAATGGAGATGCAACGTGGGGGCTCTGACCATATTCTCAGTCCCTTCCGGACATTTTACTCCTTGGCATCTGCGACATTCTTGAAGATTTCACTACATAATGATTTATTTTATCTTGAACTACAACTTTCTTCTCTTCTTGATTATTTTCCAGCAAATCAGGCTCACAAATGGCTCTCTACTTTAATTAACTGCCTGTTATAAATAACATTTTCTTGCGGAGACTGCTGAATGTGTTTAATTATCCACGGGGAGCAAAGGGAGACATTTAGACAATTTGACATATCATGAACATGAACAGGAGAGCGCCCCTGGGACCTGACTCATCTATTAGGCCACCCCTGTCCAACACTTTTTAAGCTTAACAGTGACCTTTGACTCTCACCTTCTCAGTGTATTCTCAACACAGCAGCAGAGAAATCCTGTTAAAAATTTCGGTTAGAGCTGGGTGTGGTGGCTCACACCTGTAATCCTAGCACTCAGGGAGGCCAAGGCAAGTGGACTGCTTGAGTTAAAGAGTTCAAGATCAGCCTGAGCAAAAGAGAGACCTCATCTCTACCAAAAATAGAAAAACTGGCTGGGTGTAGTGGTGTTCACTTGTAGTCCCAACTATTTGGGACACTGAGGTCAGATGATTGATTGCTTGAGCCCAAGAGTGTGAAGTTTCTGTGAACTACGGTGCCATGGCATTCTACCCAGGGCACAGAGTGAGTCACTGTCTCACTTAAAAAAAAAAAAAAGAGAGAGAGAAAAAAAATCTATCAAATAATCTCTCCCTTCGTAAAACCTACCAAATGGATTCCTTTATTTCTCAAAGTAAAGCCATTTTGTCCAAGTGAATGTAGAGTCATTGCCCATGGCCTTAGCCCTGCCTGTCACCCCTCCCATGCCAGTGTCCTGGTCCTGTGCAATGCTCATTGACCAGCACTCCCCAGCCTCTACCAGATATCCCTATAGGCCACTTATGCATTTACTTTCCATAACGAGACAAATGTGCCCTTCTAAGTGAGGCTGGGTCCCAACAATACCCTACTGAAAACCCCAGTGCACCCGTGCAGTGTCTCTCTCCATCAACACCTCACCTGATCATACACCATCTCCCTCCACCACACTCCCCACCTGATTATACGCCATCTCCCTCCAACACACTCCCCACCTGATCATACACCCTCTCTCTACACCACACTCCCCACCTGAACATACACCATCTCCCTCCACAACACTCCCCATGTGATCATACACTGTCTCCCTACAAAACACTGCCAACCTGATCATATACCATCTCCCTCCATCACATTCCCCACCTGATCATACACTATCTGTCTCTACCTCACTCCCTACCTGATCATACACCATCTCCCTACATCACACTGCCCACCTGACCATACGCCATCTCCCTCCATCACACTCCCACCTGATCATACACCATCTGTCTCCACCACACTTCCCACCTGATCATACACCATCTCCCTCCACCACACTCCCACCTGATCATACACCATCTCTCTCCACCACACTCCCCACCTGATCATATACCGTCTCCCTCCACCACACTCCCCACCTGATCATACACCTTCTCCCCCCATCCCACTGCCCACCTGACCATACGCCATCTCCCTCCAAACCTGATCATACATCATCTCCCTCCATCACACTCCTCACCTGATCATACACCATCTTCCTCCGCCACACTCCCCACCTGATCATACACCATCTCTCTCCACCACACTCCCCACCTGATCATACACCATCTCCCTCCACCATACTCCCCACCTATACACCATCTCCCTAAACCACACTGCCCACCTGATCATACACTGTCTCTCTACACCACACTCCCCACCTGATCATACATCATCTCCCTCCACCATACTCCCCACCTATACACCATCTCCCTACACCACACTCCCCACCTGATCATACACCATCTCCCTCCATCACACTGCCCACCTGATCATACACCATCTCCCTCCACCACACTCCTCACCTGATCATACACCATCTTCCTCCACCACACTCCCCACCTGATCATACACCATCTCCCTCCACCATACTCCCCACCTATACACCATCTCCCTACACCACACTCCCCACCTGATCATACACCATTTCCCTCCACCACACTCCTCACCTGATCATACACCATCTCCCTCCACCACACTCCCCACCTGATCATACACTTTCTTCCTCCACCACACTCCCCACCCGGTCATACACATCTCTCTCCACCACACTTCTCACCTGATCAAACACCATCTCTCTTCATCACCTGATCATGTAAAGTCTCACCCACCACTCTCCCCACCTGATCATACACTATCTCTCTTCACCATACTCCCCACCTATACACCATCTCCCTCTACCACACTCCCCACCTGATCATACACCATCTCCCTCCACCATACTCCCCACCTATACACCATCTCCCTACACCACACTCCCCACCTGATCATACACCATCTCCCTCCACCACACTCCTCACCTTATCATACATCATCTCCTTCCATCACACTCCTCACTAATCATACACCTCATTTTGTTCTGTGGCACGTGTTCCCTCTACAATATGAACCACATGAACACAAGTGTTAGCCTATTTTGCTTATAGTCTGTTTCCCAATACACAGAACACTGCTGGGCCCATGTAACTGTGCTTATCAAAGATTCTTTGAACTAATGAATTAATTTGTGATTAATAGGATTTCATTTTGTAAGATACAGAAAAAAGACTAGTCGTGAAAAGAGCCACCCTTGTACCTGGCTAGTTGGAAGTAGTAAGGAGCCCATGAAGTTCATGATCTGACTTGTTCAAATGTTCTGACCAGGAAAACTAACAAGAGAATATCAGCTTTGTGTATGAGATATGCCTCCCCAAAGGTGTCAGACAGTTTTCCTCTATGTAATGACAGGAGCCTTTCCATGATGATGGATTTGGGCAGTTGTTTCTCGGGAGTCAGGCTCCCCATATCCATGTACGATTTATAAACTTTTCAGTCTCTGTCCACTTGTTCCACTGCCCACAGTTATATCTAATAGTCTTTATAGAAGAAAAGGTTTAAATTCCATTGGACACATCATCACACGTCCACGTCTGGCATGTGGTTGGAGGCAGAGCAGGGCCTGCAGATGTCTGGGAGAAATCGCTCTTTTCCTTTCTACTACAAGGTGTGTTTTGTGCCCCGTGCCCAAAAAAGCATTCAGAAAAGAATTTAATTCTTAGATGAAATGGAAGACCTTGTTATACAAGAGTGCAAAATATTTCAGGGGGGAAAGTTATCACTACATTAACTTTGGCATTTATAATTTGTGGTGATCTCGCTTTCGCTATTAGGCACAACACTCAAAGCTGTCACCTCCCTGAGCAGTTAACAGGAACAAAAATTAATCTCATCAGCTCCCCTGTCACACTGCTTCTCTGTACCTGAGAACGTCCTGATGCCAACAATTTGGAAGATTACTATTAAAGATTATTTTGCTGTTGTTTTATATTTCATGTTTCATTAAATTGCTGAGGGGCTAATTTTTATTTTCAGCTCAAGAACATTTGTTCTTGTAATGTTCATATTTAACGGTGTAGCCAGACTTTCTCCTGCCTCATTCTTAAGCAGGATTTTTACAAAAATATTTGACTTTGAATGAGGAGAAATGGTTGAGTCTTGGTACCTGTTTTATGTAACTTTCTGCTATGAAGTAGAGTAAAAATATGTTCCTCTTATTCAGTAGACTCTAAGGTGTAGAGTTAGGCTATATAACCAGATTTTATTTTAAAGATTATTTGCTTAAGCTATTTATTTAAAAGTAGATACACATGAAGTTGAAGAAAAAAGTGCCAAAACTCTAAAGTATGAATTTAGGAAGAGTATAAGCACATCACGTGAATCAGATACTATATATTCAATATAGTATATATTTAGTATATTCAATACCAAAACCCCCAAAACACACAGACACACAGAAACAAATAACAAAACTCATTGAAAGAGAGAGCAAAAACACAAGAAGGATTTACACAAGTAAAATCTATGATGTCCCAGGTAACAGCATTCAACTGGAGCGCTAGAGCATTGAATACTTTCTAGAAATACAAAAGGGAAAGGGCATTTAAATCCCTCTAGCCTCTGGAAAAATACACTGGAATGCATTTGAGAGAAAGAGAGTTGGATGCTAATCTTTCACCTTAAAATCCTTACAGATATAAATCCTATCAATTGCTTTTCTCTTAAGAAAGTTTTCCAGGCATGGGATTATATAACTTTTAAAACGAGAAGGTATGTCAGAGCTCATTCAGTCCAAGACTTTACAGATGGAAACATTAGGTCCAGACAAGGTCAAGTGTGGTCACGCAGGGCCGGAGCACCAAGGTCCTAACTTCTTCAGTGTGTGTCTCTGGTAACCAATGTCAGACACAATCCACTTACTACAATCTCCTTGGAGAGTTGCAGAATTCATTTGGAGTTGAAAAAGACCAAGAAAGAATCCAATGTCTCATTTGACAGATGAGTAAGCAGATGCCTGTGACACCTTTACCTCTTATAAAATAAGTGAAAATAGGGTAACAGGCGTGAGTCATTGCATAAATTCTTAATAGTGTTTAATTGCACTGAACCTAGAGAAGGTTCTCAAAATTTGGCACAAGCATCTGTCAGTGTATAAGGTGTTTTTGGCATATGTATCATAATGAGGTGTAAATGGCAACTTAATGAAAGTATTGGAGGTGATAGGGAAAGTTTTCATATGGGAGGAAGCATAACAGTCTAGCAAGATGCATGGAGCCCGTACATGCTAGAACAAGTTCATTCTTATTTACTAATCTGCATGTCTAGCAATTAAGATCTTCATATTTAAAAGCACGTATGTCAGTTAAAAGTAACTCATTTTCCAGAATCTTTAAATAAAGATATTTAATATTAAATACAAAAAAATCTAGTGAAAATAGAGCACTTTTGTCACATACACACTCTTTGTAAAATGAAATAGGAGTTTTCAATATTTAGCAGCCTCATAACCCCTGGTACCAATAAAATCATACATAGAAGCCAAAATAAAAAACTGACAGAAGCTGAGTGTGTCTAAAGAGATGGTTGGGGGAGGCGGAAGGGGGACTTCTGACTCCTAAGGCTCTTCACTGAGCCTTAGGAAAGAATGGAGCACGTAGAAGAAAGAACACGGGACAGCTTTGGGCTTCTGTGTCCCTGGGACAAATCACTCGATCTTCACTCATTTCTAAACCATTCGTCATTCTATGGCTCTTCTTCCCAAGCCCTCACATTTAGTTTTGGCAGTGTTTGGGGGTGGGAGGTAACACACAGGGATGGGGCATTTCTGCTGTTCCGGGCACCATTCTGGTTCTCTGTGAGCTCTGGAAAGGAGTCAACAGAGTTCTGGACTAAATTGCTTGAGAAGTGTCCAGGCACCTACAACCAAAAAGAATGAGGCCTCAAATGGAGTTGTGCTGAGTCATCTCAAGCCTGGGGAGGGGGGCAGTGGTTGGGGGCAGGGCCCTTTAGGAAGTCTGCCTGGGGGCTTGGGTAACTACAGGGGCAAACCTTCACAGGGGTGGCTCCGGCTCGGTCTAAAGGTCAGCAGAACTCACTTCTACCTGGACTAGGAAAGAAAGCATTCTGAGGAATTTTGAGATAGTCTCTTATTTCTGTTTTGCCTGATTTTTGTCATTCTGAGCTTGTGAATGTGCAAATGTTATCTATTCATTTTGACTAAATAGGAAACTGACATACAAACTGTTTGGGGGAAGGTATTTTTCCCAAATTAAATAAAACCTCTTAGTTTTTGGTTTTGCTGGGGGATTTGAGAAACGTATTGGAATTTGAGGTTAGCAATAGCTTCATTATATCAAGTTAAATAAAGTTTGTATACATTTCCATTGAAGAGAGTCAGGGGAAAAAATAAAGATTAGACAATATTCCCACATAGCATTATTTTTGAGACTTCCCTGTTTTGCACAAAAGAGCCATGGGCTTATAAAACATTTGCTACTTTAAACTAATAGCTAAGATAGGGAAAGCTGAACATTCAAAACAAAACAGTGAGGTTTACCTTCAATTCCAAGAATAATAGTTTTTGCAGAATTCAAATGCAGCCACTGAAGATAAAACATTTGCTGATGAGGAGACAAGAGAACATTGCCCCAGATGTCAGAGTAATTTATCTCTACAGAGCTGAACAGCGGAGTCCAATTCACACATCGCAAGGGCCGGGCCACTAATCATGGGCTGCCTTTTTCTTAAACAAAGTCATATTTTTCTTACTATCAAGAATTTTTGAAGCGGAATGCTTTCAAGTCACTTGGAGATTGATCTTCAGATTCAAAGTACCATTGCAGTTAGATTTTTATCAACAGGCCCGGTGCCAGGGGCTGGCATTTGAAGTCCCTGGGAGAGGATGAATGTGGGCTATACTGCAGCATGAGCTGATGGAGCTGTACATGAGCACACTCACCAACTTGCTCTGCTTCTGGGGAAGCAGCAAAGGGTCACTCACTCTGCCATGAATACACATGAGGGAAAAAAATTCCTCAGAAATACATGAATGTGTTGTGCACCCGGGTTTGGTGGCCAATCAACTTCATTCATCCTTCATTCATGCCAGTGGAGGAGGTCATTAGGATCTAGTTGAATTCTAAAAGACTGACTTCTTTTCAAATTCAACTAGATCCTAATGACCTCTTCCACTTACCTAACCTTTTGCAGGATGCTGTGTTAGGTACTATGAAGACTTACGAAAGAAGAAAGAAGGAGCAGTGGGATTATGATTTACCCAAAAGATACGTTTCAGTGAGAAAAAGAAAACAATATTCTGAAACATTCAAACATAGCAAACACGACAGAGACATAGCTTAACCTCATTATTTACAAAAGATAACTGCCCCTAATTCCAAGGCTCTAGAGAGGAATCATTTTGGATCAGAATAAATATAAATTCCTGCCTAATGCCTGGTAGATTTTGTTAAAGACAAGACTGACTTCTTTTCGAATTCAACTACATCCTAATGACTTCCTCCACTGGCATCTGTGCTTGGCATGTTGTTGCTACCTGCTTTGGCTCTCAGGTCTGGTGGCCTGTCTACCACCTCTGGGTCAGCCCAGCCCATCCCTCATTCCTATTCTGAAATGTTCACATTTCAGAAAACATCTCCCTCCCCTTCTTGCTAGGCCCAATTCCCTATGATGTACAAAAACTTTGAAGATTAACACTTATTTATGTTCCCACATTGTGTTACACAAGGCAGGGATTGCTGATTGGAGACAAAGCTCATCCGTGGCGAATGTTTCCCAGGAGGCGCCTCCTTTTTACAACCTAGATTTAGAATCCTGTTTCCTAGAGGTGACTGCGCTCTCCAAAAGCCACGATGCAGAGGTGCTCCATTTTGCATCAAGAGGCATTTCTGTTGATGACTCTAATTATTAACAATTAAATGGAAATTAAAACTTTGGAGTGGAAAGGGTGATTGGAGATAGATCAACAGGTCCAAACTACCTTAAAGGTAAGGCCATTTATAGAAGGTGACATCATGCTCATAGTCAGCCAACCTGTTAGCAGAAAACTGATCGCTTAGGGTGTTCATTCTGAGAAATCCACTGTTGGCAGTGGAGTCAGGTCGAATGCCTTGGTTTGCCACATTCCATCAAACTTATCCAAGACTTCCCTCTCATCTCCAGTAAATATGTCCTGTATTTGGGAGCACTGTCTAAAATCTAAAATAATGCTTTCAATCACGTTGTTTTATATTATCCAGAGGACAGAAAATGAGATCACATTCTGAGGTCAGGAAGCAAGAAAGCAAGACCTTTATATATAAATATATGCACACATTTTTCTTTCCCAGCTTATGAAATTTAGAAAAATGATCAAAGTGAAAACATTTTCTTCCCATCTGACACCACTTCCTACTTCTCAGAGAAACACACTGATTCAAGGAATGTTCTGCAGTGAGTTTTACTGTTGGACCGCTGTGAAAACACAAACGAGTAAGACGTGGCCCTGCAGAGGCAGTATCGACACACGACAGTCTGAATTAAGACGTCTACGGCCAGGTGCTACGCGGCGTGGAACAGCGTGGAGTCCAGTAGAGCATCACCCAGGAAGACATGCTGAGCCTCCAAGAGGCCAGAAGGGAGGAACCACAAAGGAAGGCACGGAATTAGCATGATGGACCAGTGAGGAAACCAGCGAGGTTGAAGCAGAGACCAGCGCTGGGCGGAATAGGCAGGAATGGAAGGCTTAGTTTAAGGCACGCCGGGGTAAACCACCCCCCCACAGGGGAGTAGAATTGGTGCAGTAGGGAAGAGCATATACTTCCAAGTTCATCTCCCTTTAGGTTGCCTTCTGCCATGACTTGCTGAACCTATTTGGGAAGCAAAGGCAGAATCAAGAGAGCTAACACATGAACATGAAAACTTGTTTTCACTAGTCCTAAATAGCAGATTTCTGAGCTTTTAATTCATGCCTTTATTTAACACAATATTTCCATCATGTCCCCAAGGAAATTGTACCTTTTTCTCACCCTTTTGTTCTGACTTCCAAACTCACTCTCTTTCTTTCTCTCTCTCTCTCCATATATGTACACACACACACACACACACACACATATTCCCTGTTTCAACTCTACTCAGAACAAGGTGTTTTCCCGATTCAATAAAGTGTCAAGTAGGGGCGTGGGAAAAAGAACATCACCGAAGAAAGCTGGCGTCTCCCTGCACACCGCCATATCCTTCAGGTCTGAAACCCAAGCCAAGAGATGTTACTACTTAATTCACTCATGAAGAGATATGAGTTAAACTTTCCCCCAAATAAACTATAATATAAACTTAAAAATTATTAACTTTTGCCAAAAAAATAAACTTAATAATTATTAACTTTTGTAAAAATAATATAAACTTAATAATTATTAACTTAATAATTACTAACTTTTGCAAAAAAAATAAAGTTATTATTAACTTTTGAAAAAAATATATAAACTTAATAATTATTAACTTTTGGGGAAAAAAAAAGTCTACCATGTTTACCCCGAAATACTAGAGACTTTTTATCCAGAAAATTTCAACTAATCCTCAGGAAATTTAATATTAATAATTCTTAGTTTCTTTAGCCATAGAATGAAAGGTCAGAATTTACCACTCCACCCAGTAAGTTATTTTAATATTTATACGTCAGAACAAAGATCAGAGGAAGCATGGAGCGCTCTGACAACTCCAGGCAACAAATAAGCCGGTGATGCTAATCTGAGCTGAACCCCTGACTCTCTACATTACTACAAGAGAATCATTTGATGGTCTGCTCTTCCAGGAGCCCTGTGGCAACATCGAATCAAAAGCAATGATATGGGGCTCGGCGCCTGTGGCTCAACGGGCTAAGGTGCCAGCCACGTACACCTGAGCTGACAGGTTCGAATCCAGCCCGGGCCCGCCAAACAACAATGATGGCTGCAACCAAAAAATGGCCGGGCGTTGTGGCAGGCGACTGTAGTCCCAAGTACTTGGGAGGCAGAGGTAGGAGACTTGCTTGAGCCCAGGAATTGGAGGTTGCTGTGAGCTGTGATGCCACAGCACTCTATCCAGGGTGACAGCTTGAGGCTCTGTCTTAAAAAAAGAAAAAAGCAATGATATGTATGTAATATAAATCAGACTTCTATACATAAGTTCTCCTACTTAAACAGAATTTATTCAATCCAGTGTGGTTTGGAAAATTCACTCAGACTTAGACGCCTTAGATTCCTTATCAACTTGGAGGCCTTACCAGGAAAACCTATGTATCTCTATGTGCACACAGACTCGCACACAGATCACGATTAGCTGGTATTTTCATTTTCCTGTGATGTGAAAGTTTTCTCAGATTATACTAATATTCTAGCTTTCACTCTCTCCTGAGATAACCTTCTTAGGGAAACGATATAAATCATTGAAAATGTGCCCCTGTGGAGAAGTGGGATGTGCCGTCAAGATGGTGTGATTGTTTTTGCTCTTTAATGCCGGGCTTCCTCAACCCAAGGACACAGGAAATGTGACATTACCACGAGGAAGGGTGAAGACAGCTGTAAAGAAGGGACAGGAATACGAATGCTGGGCCCATGCTCACAGCACGTGACCCTGGCATTGACTGTGGCGCTGCCTGGGACCCTCGCATTGGTGTGGATGTTAATTCTCAGCAGAGAGGGAACAAGAAGCCTTGAGAAAGTAGAGGAAAGGACTTCCATATGTTTACCCTTTAAAAATAGCAATAATTCCTTGAAAGTTTAGGACACTGAACTGCCAGGGTAAGCAGAAAAGCAGAAAATTGATTTATAATAAAGAAATGAGAGAAATACTGAGCAAAATGTCCAAATGCCACGGAGGACTCCTAACGCGTAAAGGTGGTGAGATGGCTTCTGTCTGATCAGGGGCTGCGGGAGGCTGCTCTGCTAGTTCCTCTCTGCTTGGGATGGAAAAAAAGAGCTGGATGTCAGCTGAGAAAGGTTTAAACCCTATCTGGCAGCATCTGGCTAAATAGGTATGGTTAAATAAAGAAACTGATTTAATGTTGGCATTGTAATAAAAGTTTATTTTAAAACCTTATTCATCAGAGAAATTCATCCATTATACTGTTCATATCCCTTGGTAAGCTACCTCCCAGAATTTTTATACACTCTGGTTGAAGACTCAAAGCTCTT